>VIGQ01000906.1:27500-30000 GCA_009663005.1 Actinidia chinensis | reverse complement strand
TTGCACTCAATTTTAATTTGCTCCCTTAACTTTAAAATAGTACAGTCAAACCTTTATACATGGTGAGAGAGAGAGAGAGAGAGAAGAGAGGAGGAGGAGGAGGAGGAGGAGGAGAGGATGGTAGGGGCAGGGATTGCTTGGCGATGGGGATGGTAGGCGGATTTTGATTTCCAAATTTGAGGCCATTCAAAATTTTGATGACCTATCTCCATTTTGTTTTTTTACCTTTTTTTAACTTAAAAATTTTAACTTTAACTCTTAACCTTTTACCATCTAAATCTTTATACCATCAACGTCATTTGTACTTTATTATATTTTAATAAAATATACATAACTTTTAATATAGATATAAATAGATAGCTTATTTCAATCATAATTTGAGCCTTTCAAATAAGGTCTTAGAGATTTTGGGTTGGTGATTAACTACCATCACAGAGGTATGCATTACAACAATGGGATGGTACATGATATTGCTTAGTGTCACAATAACTCTGAGTGACAACAGACCTATAAGTGTCGCAACATATGCATCAAATCAAGTGAAAGCTATTAATCACTCTTGTTTACTCTCAACTGATTAAAGCAAATTTAAATTTAGAGCTTGGACACAACTTTAGTGGGCTTGTAATCAAATGGATCTTCCACTTGCTCTCTAGTCATTTTCTTCAACTCCTCTTGAAACCTTTCCATAGCGGCTTCTGGCAAACACATTAGTACAACAGTCCCATCTTCCCCTCTGTTGTCTTTAAACCTTGCATAGAAGCTAATTACGGGGGACGCCCTAGCTGGGCCGCCATAGACCGGTTTCCCCCACCCAAAATCTATCGTGTAAGCACCGGGTTATTATCAGACACAATTATTCCGCCACCTAATAGAGGTCGTCCCTTAGTCCCACCATAAGATCCTGCCACTGACCTAAATACTCCTCCAGTCATTCTGGCCGTCGCCTTCTTCACCTCCTCCACCACGTAATGCCAACGGAGAAGTAGAAATCATTCCCTCTTGAAACTAAGCCGGAATAGGCAATGACATTTCATAGTAGCCTCGGGTACACTCATGTCGTGCTTTCCACGTCCGTTGTCTATGCAAAGAAGATGCGAATCGTATCATTGGGGTACGCCCAAGTGCACAAGTGTCGGCATCTCCATAACACGCGGTCAGGACTTCGAATGTGGAAGCTTGTTGCACGGTATGTGGCGGAAGATTGTTTCGAATGGCTCCTTATCTCCTTGGGACGCGAAAAAAATGACTTATGGTCATGCTTTTGTTTGTGGTCATCCCCCGTGGTGGTGTTTTATCACTTGTCGTATTCGTGATGCTGGAATGTGATGGAGGGAGGTTTGCCTCGCAGCTAGGACTCCCTTTGCCACACCGGGGCACAAAAGGTGCACCCTCTGCCCCTCGGGCCCAAACGCAGCATGGTAGTTAAAAATTGGACGAACGACGCGGGTCCCATCCCTCATTGTGTGGTTCAGGCGTATGGCAAACGCCCATCCCACCGCATCTAAAACGGGTCACCTGCATAACATTAAACAAAAAACATAATATATAGTTGATGCAAACCATACGTATAAATAATGCTACAGTCCAAGAAAATCTCACACAAAAACGTTCAGTCAACTATTACCATCCTAGCCATACATGATTGAGTTGTTAAAATGTTTTGTGAAGGATATGTTGTAAAAAGTTACATTTGACTGATTTGACCTAATTTGGGAGGGTTCTTGTTTCCGAATTGTTGAACCATGTGTGGAACATGTTCTTCTCTTAAATACTATAATTAGTCCTTGTCGAAATAAATAAAGAGGTTAACAAGAATTATTCACCAAAGTTTTAAATTGATATTGAAAAAATATAATAAAGATGAAAACTTTCACATTGCCTGATTGAAAATTTTTTAAAGTAATTTATATATGCGAAGTTTAACACTTCTCAGGTGAAATCCAGTCATTTGATTTATTTAATGAAATTCCAACCGTAGATAGTGAAAGATAAATTTTAAAATTTAAAATGAGTTGTGGCTTATATTATATATTTTATTTTTCACAACTAAATTCCAACAAATTCCTGACTTTTTATAAATCGGATAATTTTTAACACTTCACATTTTAAGTGAGAGTGTTCTTACCACCACGCATAAAGATAGCGGGTGTCCCATATTATAATAGCTAAATACATATCAATTATACCAAATATTCCTGAATCAACAAGAGAGGGCAGCCAATACTATCCCTTCATACCGGAACGTCTGCAAAAGCTCGTCCAAGTATAAAACTCCCGGATCAATTGTGTCACCAATTAGCTGGTTCAGGTTCTCAATATCTGCATCTGCCTCGATAAACAAAACCCCTTCGCTTGTGCAATCCACCACATTTTCGTAGACCTCGATCAGCCTTCCGGCGAATGGTAGTAAACACAAGTGCTTTCAGCAGTGCTTCCCTGATGAACTTTGACGGGGTCTTCTCCTTCCATGGAAAGCTTTCGTTTTGTGAACATGATA
>VIGQ01000906.1:10000-25000 GCA_009663005.1 Actinidia chinensis | reverse complement strand
TTTTGGGTCGGGCTTTTTGAGTCAAGTAAATAAAAAATTTACATTTTTCGAGTCTCAGCTCATCAAGAGAAATCAGAAAGTATAAAATTTTATCAAAATAGTTTAAAAAAAAATTCAACTAAAATAAAAAACAAAAATCAAAGTAGCTACTTTTGTATAAAATAAAAATACAAAAAACTAGTTTAATCAAGAAGCCAAAGTATCAAAAAAAATTAGAATTAGTTAAAATAATAATATAAAGTTATGTTGTGTATTAAACCCAAATTCTCAGGGATGGTTAGCAAATTTCTAACTTTTTAATGGATGTTAAAAAAGCGCGTGCAATGGGTATTGTAACAAGTATGTTGCTTGACCTCAATCAAATTCCCGTCATGGTCAGTGACGTCGTTGACTAATCAGGGGTGCTTTGTGTCTAAACCAAACTCAGGGGAGGTCATTAATAATTTTAAATGTCAAAGATCCTTTGTGTATTAACCTGAAATCTCTCCAAATGATTACGAGAGACGGGTAGAAAAGTCACTGTCTTTGCGGGTGGGGGGGGAGCAATTTCTTTCAATAAAAATGTGAAATGCATGGTCGGGGTCGAGTTGGTGTCCTTGTCCGATGTTTTCATTTGGGAAGCCGAAACAACAGTGACACTTCAATCGGTTCAAGTTTTTTTGGCTCAAAACTTCCAAGGAAATATCTAAAATATAAAAGTTGTGGCTTAGCACACCATTAGAATCTTCTAATCATTCAAAGTTTTTCAAACATTTACATACAAAAAAATAAACATAAAACTCCAATTTGTGTTTCCTAGTGAATTATATAAAAATATTAAATTTAGGAAAAGACTTCTTTGTAATCCAAACACTTTGGTCCAATAATTTAAATTGTTCATATTGTACGCTTCATCAAAAATTTTAATACTGTAAAAAATCACCTTGATCAGATACAAATCAACAGTTGATCAATATCAATTTACATCAAGGTAAATGGATAAAAAACATTCATTTATTAAGTTATAAAACAGTATTAATCTGATACTGAACTATGTCCAATCAACAGTTTTTTTAGGGTGCCGATCTATAATACGAATGATTTATATTATCAAAATGAACCCAAAACTTGACACAAAATGCTTAGATTGTACAAGTAAAGTACTTTGTACATGCCTTTAAGCAACCAAGACTATATAAAAGATAATTTCGTCAATCGATGAAAACAATGACATATTTATCATTAGAAATGGAAAAACAACAATTTAGAAGCCAAATATCACAATCAATCTCAAGATTATGTTAGGTCCGGCCCATGTTTATGGGTGGCCGAAGTCGAAAAAAGGTGTAACGTAGACATCTACTTGAAGGTTAAATACGATGGATGTATCAGTTTGGTGAAAACCACAAACACAGAGACTTATGAGAACGTTGACTACTTCGCACCGACAGTCTTATGTTATTAGAATTTCTAAGCGGGTGATTCGTGGAGCTAAGCGGGTGATTCGCGGAGCTAAATCTTTCGTAAATTACTTCTTAAGCCTGTTTGACTGGAGGATAAGGGGCAGATAACTTTTTTTCAGATAACTTTTTTTATCCTGCGTTTAAATGGTAAAAACCTGATCGGATAACTTTTCTCCTCGGATAACTTTTCTCTCAGAGAGAGGATAGAGGCAGATAATTTATGAGTAACCCTCACCCTAGTTAAAAGTTATCCGGGAAGATAAGGGTGGGAATAAGGAAAAAAATATGAGAGAGAAAACAAAGTGTAAAACCATCCTCAGAGATTAAAAATATATTATATACATATATAAATATCTATACTATCTATCATCTATATATATATAATTATATATTATGTATGAATATAAAGAATTCATCACATATATATTTGTATATATGTATATTGTATTTTTAATATTAGATATTTTCCAAATATATTTTTTACTATATGATATATAATTTTAATACTAAATATTTTATTTTTTATTTTTTTATATATATTTTCTCTTTTATTTCCCCCCCCCCCACCCTAGTCACCCATTTCTAACAAGTATCCAAACAAAGTTACAAATTATCCCTCTCCAAAAATATCCCTCTCAAAAAATTTACAAATTATCATCCTCTAAAACTTATCCCCTATGATATTCGGGCAAAGCCAAACGACCCTTAGTGTGTGTCACGTGTTATAGAGTAAAGTCCTAGAAGATAGATAGATTAAAGATCACGAAAAATAAGTGATACAAGTCCGTACTCCATACCGCAGCACATTAATCAAGCCAACTATTATATTATAGATTTTCGTTGGTTGAATTATCCAGGTGAAAATCAAATTGATTAACATCAATAAATTACTTTATCTAAACCCATTTTGTTGTAAATAATGACCATGTTAATAATTTTTTTAATATACGTGGCTTATATAAATATATTCAATCATTTTGGTTTTATTGTCCCAATTAGCTTGATTGTTTGTAGATATCAGATGGTTAAAAACGAACTCTATAAATTAACGATTTGATTATCAACTGACCAATGATACACCCATAAAAAAGGCACTACGAGATTGACTCGGTACTACGGAACTCACAAATCGAAGTCAGCACCTTGGGGGGGGGGGGGAAATATGCAAAGAAGATCAAAACCTTAATCATCACAACAATTTTTTTACTCAAGCATTCCCCAAAGATGCTAAGAAAACTTAAACCCCAACTACACAATTAAAAACATCACACGGCACGAGTGGATAGAAAAGTTTCTCAAAGAATTGAATCCCCATGTCTTAGCGTATCTTTTCAACAAAGGAAAAAGTTTGAGAAAAAGATTTCCCGTTGGACAAGAATTGTGGGCGGCATCACTATGAGTGCATTGCATCTTCAAATTCCTTAACAAAAGCATACAGCCTCTCCGAATCTACCCCATGAAATTGTGAGGAAGTCATTGTGCATCAGACCTAGTCGTATGGTTCCGAGTAGCGTAGTTGGGTGGAAAACAATGAGTGAACCTCAGGTGCTGTGACGCGGCGGGTTCATGTAATCTTCTCATGTTCGGAAGTGGGGAGCTTCCAATACCTCCCATGGATGCTCCCGCCTTCCATGTTATTCACACCCCTAAGGCCATGTGCCGATTTTGAAGAGATTTTGGCGGCACTCCCACCCTTGGTGGATTATTATTGCATTTGGATTTTGTGGGGCAAAGTTGGGTCCCCTCCCTTCTCATTTTGGTCTTCCATGGAAACTATCTAGTCCGTACCACTAACGATATTTCCGGGGGTGCGTTAACTGGTGATGGTGGGTCGACTCGTAAAAGGCGTCTATTTGTCTATCTCCGACGCCCCATGAGGACATGCATAATCATAGCAAGGTGCAAAACTAGCTACCTCGCTGCCTAAATCCATAGTCAACCAATCAAACCATAGCTTTTTTTAACGGTTTTTTTTTTTTTTTTTTTAAACAAAATTTTTTTGTTTTTTATTTGAACCGGTTGTCAAATTCACATGGTCAACATTCTGGTGGTCTTACGGTCAAATTCGAATTTTTTTTTTTTTTTTTATAAAAAAAGTTTGTTTTGTTTTTTTAGTGATTTGCGTCTCGTTTCTTTCAACTCCCCGGCAACGGCGCCAAAACTTGAGATCTCTCGCGCAAACGTGCGCTTAGATCGACCTCCAAAGATAGGGCCGGCGGTGGAGTAGTATAGACCTCGGAGTACGAGGTCGATTTCTCCAACAGGGATTTGTGTGAGCAAGACTGATAGGTAATAAAGTTTCCCTCTCAATTACGTCCCAAGGATGAACAGAAATAGTCTAAAAAATTAAAATCTGAGTTGTTTTTAGAATTTGTTTAGTTCTACACTATTTTGACAAATCAAATAAATAGCTGTGAATAAATTCTTTGTAATTAAGTGTGAAATTATCTCAGGGGTTAATCGTTTTCAATAATGATATTGTGTCTGGATTTCCAACGGTGAGAGTTTTATAACGCAATCCTTCGACTGTCGTCGTGAGTCGCTTGGATTTTTCGGATGTTTAGCCCTAAACCCTTGTTTTGGTTCTTTAAAACTTCTATTTCTAGATAGATCTGGTTGTTAAATTCAAGTATGAATACCGATCGCTTCACTGGGCAGCAATTCTTATCAGACGAGCTATGTGCATAAGCGTTGCCGAACAAATCAATTCATCTGTTTTACAATAATTTATAGTCATCGGATGAAGATACAATAATGATAAAAACTGAATAATATAAGACTTTTAAAAAACCAACATCTCATCTTTATTTTCCATCCAAGACCTTCAAATCAAATTCAAAACAACCAATTTTCACAATCAAACCCAGCGCCCAGATATAAAATTTAAAGGCTACTCAATGCGGATTTATTATGAAATCTTTAGAAATATTTAAATAATAAATACAACATTACATAAAAAAATAAATAAAAACTTATAAACACTGTGTAAGCATATTACATGCATAATAACCAATCTTACAGAGACAAGAAGAAGCAACAAATAAGTAAAACCCTAAAGGCCACTAATAAATATATCAATGGTGCAGATGATCAATCAGAGTATACAACCCATAATGTGATGTGGGGGCAGTTGTAAAACAAATAAAATAAAGAGAACTTAACAGAAAATGATAAAGCACAGTTCAAACACTAGCCATTCAGCAAAAAAGTAAGCAGATAAAATTAAGCAATAAAACCGTCCGGCAATGGCGACATAAACGCCATTATGTGGATGGTTCAAATAAGCGATAAAACCAACAATCGATAATAAATATAAGCAAATACATTAGCTATAACCGTCACAGTCCAGTGTAGATGAATCACTCGCGACATATGGGTGGTACAGATAAGCACATAAAAATTATCAATCCGGGATAGCCAATATAAAACGTACTAATTATATAGAACTTAGAAACTAAAACAATTTGAACTACTAACAATAGATACTCAAATAGAGAACTCTTCCAAATTATAAGCTAACACTTCCCAAACTCAAAAGTTTATCTAAACTTTCTTTCTCATCCTAAAACCACAAACCAACCTCTTTAAGAGACCGCCCACCTCACCTCCTACTTGATTAGACAAAAGTAAGATCAAGGGAAATCCAAAGAGATGGAGGCAAAGAGCACGGAGGGAGAGAAGACATGATGAGCCATATTTTTTGACTTCTAATGTGAACATGGCATAATTTCAAAGTCATAACAACAAGTTGCTTGAGCTTGTCCATCATAATGACAAATATGTTTTTGTGCTATCATTGGGATCTTTAATGAAGCGTTGAAAATTTTGAAATGAATCGCAAAAGTCAACTCACTTATCAACCTCCCGACCGGTCGGAGAAGCTGGAACCTGTTGTGGTAAGAGCTGTTTGAAACTTCTAGATCATTTTCTTTTTCTGAATCAGCTCGGTTAAATTTTTGTTGAGTGTCTTGTTTCTTTGTTGCCAACTTTGTTAATTTTTCTTTGCCAACTGTTTATGTTTATATGAAGGAACTGTAGAGAATAAATGGAGCCGGGTTATCAAACAATTTGGGCAGTGATCCATCAATCCCACTCCGTCGTATTTGACTTTTTTTACGTGTTTTCTGTTCTTTTTGCTTTTAATTAAACTTCATGTAACCTACACAAGATACACACAAATTAATCAAACAAATATCTAACTAAAATAAACAAAATTTAATCCTGTGCCTACTCTAAGTCTAACACAGGACAAATTAACGAATTTATAATTAAAAAACTTCTTCATGGTGTAAAATCACCTAAAATCCGGAGTGATTCGTTGAGCCGAATCTTTCGCAAATTTTCATTAAGCCTAATTGACTGGAGGATAAAGGGGCATATAACTTTTTTCAGAACACTAACTTTGTGTTTATCCGCGTATTAAATGGATAAAAACCTGATCGATAACTTATTCTCGCTCGATACAACCTTATATCTCTCAAGAGAGGATAGAGGCAGATAATTTTTTTGTAGTAAACCCACCTAAGCCCTCACCCTAGGTACAGTATGACCGGAAGATAACAGGGATATTGGAACATAAGGAGCAAAAATATAGGCAGCAGAGAAACAAAGTTAAAAATATCTAGTATATTAAACAAGTAGGATATAACAATATAAATATCTATCTATCTATCTATCTAGCTATCTATCATACTATATATATATATATATATATTATGTATAGAATATAAATACTATTCATACATAATATTTTTTTATATATGATATAAATATATATGTTTTAATATCTAGATATTATTACATAATATTTTTTAATTATGTATATATAATAATTTTTAATATCTACATATTTATATTTTTACATCATATTTTTTAATATATATTTTCTTCCCTTATCCCCACACCCTTTATTCACCCAATTCAACAAGTATCCAACAAAGTTAAAAATTAGCCCATTCTCCAAAAATTAGCATCCCTCTCTAAAAAAATTCAAAAATTATCATCCATCTACAACACTTATCCCCTAATATATTTCGTACAGACACGCGACGACCCATTACAAGGTGTGTGTCCGTGTTATAGAGTAGTTTATAGAAGATAGATAATCAAAGATCAAGTTAAAAAAAACTAAATTGATACATCGTCCTCTAGACTCCATACAGCACATTAATCATCCAAACTATTAATATTATAGAGTTCGTTGGTTGATTATCCATGAAAAATCAAATTGATTAAACATCAATAATTACTTGATCTAAACACATTTGTTTTAAAATAAATGAACATGTATAATTTTTTTAATATACTATGAGATAAATGATATTCAATCATTTGGTTATTATTGTCCAATTAGCTTGATTTTTTTTGATAGGTGAGACCTTGTTAACGACACTCTACATCAGAACTTACGTATTCTGAAATATAAAATGCGAACAATGATACACCCATAAAAAAAGGCACTACGAGATTGACTCGGGTGTAACAAAAAAACCCTATGAAATCACAAATCCAAGTCACAAAACGGTGAATATGCAAGAAGTCAAAACCTTTATCACAACAATTCCTCAAATGCATCCAAATGAATGCTAGAAAACTATAACGCCAAATACAACAATTAAACAATCACCCCAACGACTGGCCGGGACACCACAATTACTAGGGTAAGTAGGGTCACTCACTGGCAAAATTACCTATTATCCTAATATAATTTATTATAACTATAATATTTGCCAACACAAAAATAATAATTTGCACCTAATGCTATAAATTTATAATTTTGAACTCCGCAAAATTAAGTAATTAGCCTAAATTTTAATAAATTTTATATAATGTTACTTAGCCTCTTGAAATCCACGTTATGCAATCTTCATCCACTGAACTAAATTCCTGAACACCCCCAAAGAGTTGATCAGTACCATTAATACCAGTACCAAGCAGCCCCAGTGCCAACCTAGTCATCGTTTCAACTTACGCCATCAGCAAGTGTTTTTCGAGGGAATTTCGCACAAAAATAGATCCTAAAAATACCTATAACTTCCAGCACTCCATCCACAGCATGTAATGTCATTGGTATCTTACACAAAAAGGTTAGCGTCTGTCCACCATTATCCAAGATCAGAAACAAGAACTTTAGCATTATGGTATTTCTAGCATCAGGCTGCAATCACTAACTATTACTTATTTGTGACAAACCAATATCTCTTTCCTAGATGTAGGTCTACCCAACATACCCTAATAAGCATAGCCTTTGTGAAACACCATTTCGAGATTCAATGTATGAGAACTAGGCACGTGGCTTCAATCTCTTGAAAAGAGCCAAAGTTTCTGACTATCAAGCAAAACTGTGGGAAATGATCGAATTAGAAATGTCAACGAAGGCCCACTGGCTAAGAGACGACCAGAATCAATTCAATCCGCACCCCAAGTTGAGAGTCCACAGTACATGCCTTAACTAAACCTTTCTAAACAGTTTTCATGTAAAAATAAAGGTTTAGGTATGATTTGGCGAATCACACAGCATAAACATCATATGCTAATTAATTCAAGACAGGTCCATTGTAGGTTGTCCTTAGTTTCGTATTTTGTTAGGAATAAGACTGCAAATTAAGAATAAAGGAACTAATTGAATAGTAACTATAGTCTACAACTGATAGACCGAACCCAAAAAAACACAAAGGAGTTGCAATTAAACCCAAAAACTTGATATTAACTGCACCGTTACACACATTAACCATAAAATTAAAATTGATACCAAAATACATAATGTCTCAAACCAAATAGGCCAATTATAACATACATAACATTGAGGCTTATACTGACCCTCATCATAATTATGAGGCATGTCCATTGAAAATTCCAAGTATATCATTGTTATTCTCATATGATCTAGCATCAGTGACAAATTAAATGAAAAATAGATTAAAGAAAAGCTTGCCTCAAGGATCGAATGCAAAGCCTATGTATAATGCTTGAGGCATAACCACATCACTTATGGAACTTGAAGAATTTCTATTTTCTCGAACTCGTGCTACATAAATTATAAAACTTTGTGGTCCTGCACTAGTGTACCAAACTAAGAGAAACCTACATAAGTTAGCGTCATGTCAAGTTGAGTGCAGAGTGATGACAAAAATGTAAACAAACAACTTATCAGAATCTATTTATACTTTTCCGAGCAGTGGGCACCTGTGATCTGATGGCATATGACATGTGTCTGACTATGATACATACATAGGTAAATGGGGACGTATAAGGATAGTGTCCAAACCCTCGTACCCACTTAGACACCACATAGTATACGTTATAAATTATTTTAATGATATTTAAGTAAAAAGAAACTTCATATAGTTAGGAGGAGGTATAAAAAGTCATTGTGATGTAGGGGTGGGGTGGGGAACCTTTACTTTCACATAAAAATGTGAAACTGCCTGTCGGTCGAGGTGGTGCTTGTCCGATTTTTTTCATTTGGAGCCAGTAACCAACAGTGACACTCTCATCGGTCAAGTTTGATGTGGCTCAAAAACTTTCCAATAATTATCTAAAAATATAAAAAGGTTGTGGCTTAGCTTCAACGAGTAAGGAATCTCAATCATGCAAAAAGTTGCATTTAAATTCACAAAAAAACTCAAAAATAAAAGCACTCCGAGATGTGTTGTTGCCATAGTGAATTATACACAAATCATAAATTTAGGATCAACATCTTCATTCGTAGCCAAGCACTTTGTCCAATATCCAAACCGATCTATTTAAAGACTTCATTAAAATATTAATACCAATAAAAACTTAACTTGAATCGGATACAGATCGACAGTCAATCAAAATGTAAATGGGTATATATTATTCATATGAAGTCCACACAGTCATTTATTCGTTTATAAAAGGATACTAAATCACAGATACTGAATTATGTTCAAAATCAACATTTTTTTTTAACGGTACCGATCTTTACCCTAGAGTATATATAATCCGGATTATCAAATGACTCACCAAATATAACTCATAATACTTGGATTATAACCGTGCATTGCATTGTGATATGCCTTTAAGCAATCAAGAATATATAAAGATAATTTCGCGTACATGGTGTAAAACATAATTGACAATTTTATCATTAGAATGACAGAAAACAAATCACATTACAGAAGCCATATTCAAAGCATCAATCTCGAGATTATGATTCAGTCCGACCCATGTTTCTTGGGTGGCCGAAGTCAAAAAAACGTTGGAACATAGGTTCCCACTTGGGTTTAAGTTGATATATCCGTTATTGAAAGCATAACAACAGACTTATGAGGCGTTGCTACTAGCCCATCGACCAGAGTCTGATATTACTAGTTTCGTGGCGGATGAGTTGGCGTAACTTATTAAAAAACGCCTGAGCTTTGGGGTGACTTTTCATGGAGTCAAGTGTCCTGTCATTCAAGCATTAAGCCAAAATTGTGTGATGTGCTACAAGAGAAGAAAGTGTCCTTTATATGTAGCGTTAAGTTGGAGATTCACCATTATATTAGCAACATACTCACATTCAGAAACTAAGTACGTTTCGTGCATGACTGGAGGGCACACTCCCCAATTTTGTGTTTAAAATCGCTTTGACTACCACTTAAAAATATTTGAAAATGAACTTAGGGTTTAAAACGCTTATGTAATTTGTCGCAAATCAAACCGCAAAACAAAACCCCCCAAAAAAAACACCCCATTTTTGGTTATTGCACTTATTTGTTCTATGGCACATGGTTTTTCGATATTCAGCTGATATAGTTGTGTAGGTTTAAATATTTGGTGGTAATCGTTGACGAATGAAAACGCAATTTAATAGTGAAAAGTTGCACAATTTAACATGACGAAAAGAAAACATAACACTATACTCAAGTGGTGTTTCCCAATGATTATATAAAAATCTAATTTAGGAAACTTCTTTGACATCCAAGCACTTTTGGTCCACTCGCCTAAATAGTTTATATTGTAGACCGGTCCTTAAAATTTTAATAATTGTCAAAAATCACTACACCCTTGATCAGATACAATATAACATTTGATCAATATCAATTTACAACATCAATTAAATGATTAGAAAATTAAGAGTAAATTACACTTTGCATCCTGTAATTTTATAATTGAATACTCACCTTACAAAATCTTTATTTTCAAAAGACGACTAACCCAGTCCTATAAATATATTGATTCAGTTTGGTTATAAGCCATTTCAATCCGACTACCTTTTAAATACATCAACAAAAATATCAACCTTTGAGACTCTCATGACAAATATTGAGGAAAACAAAATAAGAATCCACTAGACATGCTTACTTTTTTTGGCCTCCTTTGGCTTAGTTTTTCAAATAGGCCAACTGATATTTTAGAATTGTTAATATTTCTTATTAGATCTGGTATATATGGTTAATCGTGACAAATGATCCCACAAGTCAGTTGCCAATAAAACTTTGGAGACAAGAAGGGTGATGTAGATAGGGAGAAGAGAGATGATAAGTGAGTCAGATACAAATAGGAAATTGGTGGCAGGTATGAGGTATTAAGGTTGATAGTAGCATCGGGCAATGAAAAGTCAGATTACGATATTGGATTCCGGATGAAGTTGCTTACACACTTGGATGCAGAGACAAAGAGATATTTATTCTCCATATCCCTTATGCGATGGACTTGTAAACGATGCTGACCCATACGGGCGAACATATTTAATTGGCAAAGGAACAGTCTGGTTTCGCATGACACAGGATGGCCAAGAGGTCTCTAGACATTACCCGAGGTAAGGTAAAGTTCCGAGATCATGAAAAAATTCAATTTCCATTGGATGACTAGATTCGAAAGGTTGTGATGTTTTCTGGCAAGTCTAGTGGAGGAATCTCACTAAGACAGTTTTCAAGAGGAAATAAGGAGATATTGTAGGGAAGAAAAGCACTAAGAATATGACACTAATAAACAACTGTAAGGGAGTGTACAAGACAAGATATCTCTTGTTAGTTAGGGATTATTTATGGTACTAGCAAGCATATGAACAAGGAAAGCAAACATTGCCACCAAGTTACTCAAAACAAGCATAGGGGTACCATTAAGGATCTCAGAAGTGGTACATTGAGCACAGGGAAGAGGCTTTAAGAATATGATGGTAGAAGTCCTGGTACAGACACAAGTGGTGCAACCAGTGTCATTGGATGTCTAGAGAAAGCTAAGAGAAATGTAACAAAGTCTATTTTAAAGAGTTGTACAGCGACAGATACGACGACATCGAAACGAGTCTCTTTCACTCTCGATTTGATTAATGGCGGTGATCTCTCCAATTGTGTACACAAGGAACGAGAGATGCAACAATGACAACTCACAAAGTGATGTACTTTAGGGTCGGCGGTCACACCCCGGTGGAGTGTGGGGCACCTCAAAATGAGAAGTGCGAGTCACTTTGGTGTGGAGGTAATATACACTACTTTAGTGAAGAAGTGAGTGAGCCCGTTTTGACCATAAATGCAAGGTAACCAAATCGAATGTTGTACTTTTCGATGTTTGGGATGAGTTGGATCGCAAAAAATTAGTTAGAATGAACAACTGAAGACATCAGAGTATCTTCCAATGGATTAGAAGAGGGAGATTACGTGTGAGTAACAACCCACATATAGATAACGTGTACAAGACCACACTATTGGGACCAAATGCCTCAATGCGTATATGTGTGCCCAAGGCCAGCTTGTTTGCAATCCTGTTTAATTCTCATATAAATATAATCATAAAGAAGAGGGAGAAAATTCGGGTAGTGTGATTGCGTGTTGGAGGTTGACTGAAATAAGGAGAAAAATGAAGGGAGAGATAAGAGAGGCGGTCAGAGATGTGAAGAGAAATGGTTAAGAGAGTGTGTTGAGAAAGTGGTTTCCTCCTATTTAATCCCTTCGTTTCAAGGGAGCAAAAGAATTTAGTGGATTATTTATTTCTCTCCGTTTGTCGACTTCATATGAAAGGGCTAAACACACGTTCGTCAATATTTATAATCAATGTGTAGTTTTGATCGGTTGTTTTTAAGCACGACCCTCCAACATATACTTGTTACGTCTTTGTTTCAATATATTCCTTTTATGTTTTTTTCGTGTTGGTAGGTCTTATTGAAGCCTATAATAACGATCTTTATGGGGATGAATTCTTTGGCATAATGAGATTCCTTTTTATATTTGACTAAATAATAATCTGATACCTTTTAATAAGATACTTTCAAATTGGTAATTTTAAGAGATGTTTGAGATGAAAAAGCTCTTAGGAGATTAACTATCATGACAAGGTATGCAATATTAACAACAATGGAATGGTACATGATATTGCTTAAGTAGATTAGATGGCAACAATAAATCTACTAACAATATACCATTTAAATTGTTTTCAATGGTACGAATCAAATCACTTGAAAGCTATTTAATCACGGCTTACTAGTACATTACTCTCACAACTGACACAATCACAAAAATTAAATTTAGAAAGCTTGGACACAACTTTAAGGGCTTAATCACATGGACCATACCACATGCTCTCACATCATTTATCTTCAACTTCCTCTTATAAACCTTGCCATAGCATCGTCTGGCAAGCAAATCAGTACCACAGTCCCACCTTCCCTTTATGTCTTTTTAACCTCCATAGAAGCTAACCAACGGGAATGCCCTAGCGGGGAAAACCATAGCCAATAAGACACACGGTTTCCCCCACCAAAATCTTTGTGTCAAGGCCAACAAGCGGGATCATGATCAGCACAATATAAGATTTCCCCGACAAACATATTCCCGTATATAGGATCGTATCCCTTAGTCACCATAAGATCTGCCAGCTGACCTCAAAATACTCATCCGATCCAGTAATGGATGCCTTTTGCCCTTCTTCAAACCAAACTACACCCCTTCCCACCAGGTGCGGTTTCCAACGAAGAAGTAGAAATCATTCCAACCACAAAACTCGAGCTGGAAAGGCAAAACATTCTCCATATTATCCTCGAGGATAACATGCAATGTCGTAAGCTTTCCACGTCACAGATTGGCAATCGGCACAAGATTGAGATGGCGAAACCGTCTCTATTGCTCAGGGGTGTTCTAGCCCAAGTGACACAAGTACGAGCGCTCATATAACACGCAATTCAAAGCACCGACGTATCAAATAGTGTGGAGCTTGTTGAGTCGGATGGTGTGGGTGAATATGGCTTCGAATTGCTCTATATCTCACTTGAGACTCAAAAAAAAAGACTTGTGGATCCATAGCTTTATCTTAGTGGTGCATCCGGGATGGTATCAATCACATCTCCGTATTCGTGCTGCTGGAATGGGATGAAGGAGGTTGTCTCGCGGCATAGAACTCCCTCTGCCAACACACTGGTGGCACGAAATGGTGCAAACAATCCGCTTCCCCTCGGTAAGACGTCAGCAATTGTAAGTTAAAAATTGACCAACCAAGTGTATCCTCATTGGCATGGTTTAGAACGTAGTGGCAACGCCCATACCACCGCATCTAAAAACGGGTCACCTGCCAGATGGCAAAATTAAAAAAAAAAACAGTGTATAAGTTGGCATACCGTACATACAAAGGACTTATAAGACATGCTCAATCAAAAATTCCAGAAAACGTTACACAGCTATACCATAAATCCTGACAATAACACAGGTCACTGAACCACAATGCTTGGAGTTGTTTAAAATTGGTTTCTGGATTCATGTCTATAAATCGTTTTCCACAAATAGTTGTGAAGGATAATGTTTAACATAGTCACATTTATATGTGAGAGTTTTTCATTACCACCAGGGACAAAGAGAAGCGGAGTCCATTGGTATAATACCTAATCTTCATATCAATATAAACAAAGACCCATTGTTGGAAATAAAGAAAATTCGGTGTAAATGAAGTCAGAACTGTTAGAGGGTCTTCCGAAACATACGCACATTACCAAGAAAGTCTGTCTTAATCGTCGAACCTGACATGTAATCAAGTCCAACAGGGTACACAACCATTATAGACCCTCGCATACGAAATAATTTGGAAAAAAAAAACAAGAGCATTAATTACTGTTACCTATCAAATGGCTTAATAATTATCCGGAAGTTTTGTACAACTCCTCATCAATCATTATGTTTCTCAATACAACGTTATTATCTATCTAGTGTTGGAGAAAACACATTTTTCACCCTCGTTTCATACACGTAATAGCATTTTCCACTTCACGAGAGATGACAGACATGAATTACTTCATGGTAATCACCAATGTACGTGGTCTGTCATGCTTACCCTGGAAGAAAAATGCGATAAAACTACAACAAAGCCACATCGGTAGGCTACTGATTTTTTAAGAAGAACTGCGTTTGCAGGACTCACATTGTATCTCATTCTGAATTTTTATTAGTTTTAATAATTGGTCATAAATTCAATTTCGTATATTTATTGAGATTACTAAGAAATTATTTTTTTTGAAATTCAGTATGCCGTATTTTTTTTTTTCCAACAAACAATTACCTGAATCAACAAGAAGAGGGCAGCCACACGATCCCTTCCAGAAGCCAGGAAACGTCCATGCAAACTCATC
>VIGQ01000906.1:0-5000 GCA_009663005.1 Actinidia chinensis | reverse complement strand
AAAAAAAAAACCCGTGGAACATAGGTCCCACTTGAGGTTAGTTGATATATCAGTTTTGTGAAAGCCACCAACACAACTTATGAAGCGTTGACTACTGCCCACCGTCATAGTCCGATATACTAGTTTCGTGGAGGATGAAGTGCGCATTATTAAAATTGCCTGAGCTTTGGGGTGATTCTTGGAGTCAAGTGGGTCCTCATTCAGCATTAACATAAAAATATGGTGGTGCTGCAACAAATTATTCAATTTGTAACGTTTAAAGTTGGGATTTCACCCGTTGATAATGAACGTACTTACATTTTAGGCACTAATACGTTTCGTGCATGACTACAGGCACACTTACCAACTTTTGTATTTAATGCTGAATGCTGACCACTTAAAAACTATTTTGAACTTGAGACTTAGGTGTTGAAACCCTTAACGTCTTTGCTCATCCCAACTCACTTGGTTATTGCACATTATTTGTTCTTGGCATCATGGTTCGATATTCATCTAATAGATTTGGTAAGGTTAAATGATTTGGTGGTATCGTGTGAGCTGATACATTGGTAAGGTTTAAATCTTTTGGTGGCATCCGTTGAGATGAAAACCAATTTATAGTGAACAAGTTAGAGAGAGGAAGTTAAGAGGCTTGCCAGTGGTACATGGAAGCCTTATCCAGACTTGTGGTCTTAGATTCGAGTTTCACCACTTGCCCCCAGGCATAAGCGTAGTGGCAAAGGGCGAGCGTACGGGATGCGAGCTCCACAATTCGTAAGTCCCCATTCGATTCCTGGCTGATGCGTTGGGAAAACCCCGCGTTTACATCATGTGGGTGTTAAGAGGTAGCTGCCACCTGCAAACAGAATATCTGGGCTTTAGAACCTGGGATACTGTTGTTATCAAAAAAAAAAAAAAAAGTTAAATAGAGAGAGAAGCCTTGTTCCCCCCCCCTTTTATGGCCAAGAAATTTCTAAAATATAAAAGTTGTGGCTTGCCATCGCGCCAGTAGTAATCTTCTAATCCTTCAAAGTTGGAAAATTTAACAATTAAAAAAAAAATTCCAAGTATGTTTCCTAGTGAATTATATAAAATATTAAATTTTAGGAAAAGACTTATTGCAGTCCATGCACTTTGATCCAATGATCTAAATTTTGTTTTATATTGTACACCTCATCAAAAATTTAATACTGTATAAAATCACCTTGATCGATACAAATCACATTGTAATATCCATTTGACATTAGGTAATAATAGTTAGAAGATGAAGAGTAAATTACAATGGGCAGTCCGGGAGGTTATATTGATCGCCTTTACAATCTCCATTTTCAAAAGAGACTATCAAGTCCTTAATTTGGATTCAGGGGTCTTATGGATGGGCCTTTCTCCAGTACCTTTTAATAATCAACAGAAAGAAGCCGTTTGAGACTCTCATGACCAATTAATTGAGGGAAAAATAAGAAAATCCACATTAGACGATGCCTTACTCTTTTTTTTGCCTATTTGGCTTAAGGTTTTTTCAAATAGCCAATTGATATTTTAGCTTGGTTAATTTTCTTATTAGGTCTAGTGTATATATTAATCGTGAACAAATTGTCCCAAGCATTTCCATAAACGTTGGGAAAAGGGTGATGTAGAATAGGGAGAAGAATATGGTAGTGAGGAGATATAAATAGGAACTGGTGGCAGTAGTAGAGAGAATGTTTGATAGAGCATCAGCAAATGAAAATCAAATTAGATATGGATTCAGGAAGTGCTTACCACTTGTTCAGAGACAGAGATATATTCTCCACATTGCATTATGCGATGGACTTTCTGATGATAATAACACGGCGACAGAGTTTTTTTGGCAAAGAACATAGTCCCGATCTTGCATGGCGACAGGAGGTCTCTGATATTGATCGAGATAAGGTATGTTCCTAGTCTGACGAAAAAAAAACATTTATTTTCATTGGGTTATTAGATTCGAAGGGTTGGCAGCAAGGCAGCTTTGCGCTATTGGAGGAATTGTAAGAGTTTTCAAGGGAAATAAGGAGATGTTGTGGAGAAGGAAGACTAAAGGATTATACCAACTGGAGGAGAGTGTCGAGACAAGAGGAGCTCTTATCAAATATGGGTTCAGTGGTACTAGCAAGCAGAATGAACAAGGGAAGCAATAGTTACATAAAGGCACGCAAAACATACGTAGGGGTACCTAGAGGTTCGAAGTGGTACAAGAGCACAGGGAGAGGCTTTGGGATATGTGCGGAAGGCTGGCCAAACACAATTGGTGCAACCAGTGTAGGATATCTAGAGAAAAATTAAGAGAAATGTGACAAAGTCGATTTTGAAGAGTTGTACATCGACATATACGACGACACTGAAACGAGTCTCTTTCACTCTAGATTTGATAAGTGGCGGTAATTTCTCCAGTTGTGTGCACAAAGAGAAGATGGCGTCACACAACTCGCAAAGTGATGTACTTTGCGGTGCACTCCGGTGGGGATGTAGGGCATCTCAATGAGAAGGTGCGGGCACTTCAATGTGGAGGTACATGCACTTCAGTGAGAAGTGGAGTAGCTTGTTGATGAAGGCAAAGTATCTCGGATGCTGTCAGAGATTGTGAGAGAAATGTTGAGAAAGTGAGTATCCTCCTTTTGTAATCCCTTCATTCGATTAGTTGATTATTTATTTCTCTTCGTGAATGTAGACATTACTGGCTAAATCACGTAAATATTTATTGTTTTGTGTGTGTGATCGGTGATTTGTTTTAAGCATGACCCTCCAAAGTACACTTGTTAAGTTCTTTGCCATGGATTCCTTTTATGTTGTTTCGTGTTGGTAGGTCGTTTGAGCTTATTATACGATCTTTTGGATGAATTTCTTTGTCATATGGATTCCTTTTTATATTTTGATAAAATATAATATGGATAACTTTTAATAAAGATAACTTTCAAATGGTATTTTAGAGATTTTGAGATGGAGAAGCTCTTAGGAGATTTATTATCATGATAGAGGTATGCATTACAACAATGGGATGGTACATGATATTGCTTAGTGTCACAATAAACTGTGACAATAGACCGTTTAAAAGTGTTTGCAACATAACGAATCAATCAGTGAAAACCTATTAAATCAACTCTTGCTTACTCTCAATTGATAACAATAAAAACAAATTTCAATTTAGAGCTTAGACACAACTTTAATGGTTGTAATCAACTGGACGTCCAAATGGCTCTCCAATCATTTTTTTCAACTCCTCGTGAAACCTTTTCATAGCGGCTTCTGCAAACACAGTTAGTACAACAGTCCTCCCATCTTCCCCCTCTGTTTGTCTTTAAAACCTTGCATAGAAGCTAATTTACGCGGGGACGGCCCTAGCTGGGCCGCCATAGACCCGGTTTTCCCCCCCCAAAATCTATCGTGTTCAAAGCCAACTCGGGTATTATCAGACACAATATAATTCCCTGCCACCGTATAGAGAGGTCGTCCCTTAGTCACCATAAGATCTGCCACTGACCTAAAATACTCTCCAGTCATTCTGGCCTTCGCCTTCTTCACCTCCTCCACCACGTATGCCAACGGAGAAGTAGAAATCATTCCAGCTCTTGAAACTAAAGCCGGATAGGCAATGACATTTCCATAGTATCCTCGAGGTACATCGCAGGTCGTGCTTTCCACGTCCGTTGGCTATGCAAGAGATGCGAATCGTATCATTGGGGTCTAGCCCAAGTGCACAAGTGCGGCATCTCCATAAACACGCGGTCAGGACGTCGAATGTGGAGCTTGTTGCACGGTGATGTGGCGGAAGATGGTTTCGAATGGCTCTTATCTCCTTGGGACCGAAAAAAAATGACTTATTGGTCATGCTTTTGTTGTTGTCATCCGTGGTGGTGTTATCACCATTGCTCGTATTCGTGATGCTGGAATGTGATGAGTGAGGTTGCCTCGCAGCTAGTAACTCCCTTTCCACAACACAAACCCGGTGGCAGCAAAAGGTGGCACCCTCTGCCCCTCGGGCAAACTCAGCATTGTAGTTAAAAATTGGACGAACCTGGTCTCATCACTCATTGTGTGTCAGGCGTATTGCAAACGCCCATCCACCGCATCTAAAACGGGTCACCGCATGAAAATAAAAAAAAACATATTAGTTGATGCAAACCGCAAACACAATACGTATAAATAATGCTACAGTCCAGAAAATCTCACACAAAAACGTTCAGTACTATTATACCATCCTAGCCAAATACATGATTGGAGTTGTGTAAAATTGTTGTGAAAGGATATGTTGGAAAAAGTTACATTTGAGCTGATTTGGACCTAATTACATTTTTGGGAGGGTTCGCTGGTTTCCGAAATTGTTGAACCATGTGTGTACAGTTCTGCTCTGAATAACTATAATATATTCACTTGCTCAAAATAAATAAGAGGTGAACAAGAAATTATTCACCAAAGTGTTAACATTGATATGAAAAAATATAAGTAAAGATGAAAACTTTCACATTGCCTGATTGAAAATTTTTTAAAGTATTTATATATGCGAAGTTAACACTTCTCAGGTGAAATCTCAGTCATTTGATTAATTTAAATGAATTCCAACCGTAGATAGTGAAAGATAATTTAAAAATTTACAATGAGTTTTTGGTGGCTTATATTTATTTTTATTTTCACAACTAATTCAACAAATCCTGAACGTTTGTTAATAATCGGATAAATTTTAACACTCACATTTTAGTGAGATTTTTCTTACCAACCACCACGCATAAAGATAGCGGGTGTCCCATATGTAATAGGCTAAATACATATCAAATTATCCAAATATTAACCTGAATCAACAAGAGAGGGCAGCCAAGGATCCCTTCAGAGCCAGGAACGTCATGCAAAAGCTCGTCCAAGTATGAAAACCCCGGATCTTGTTCACCAATTAGCTGGTTAACTCATATCCTGGCAATCGTCTGCCTCGATGAACAAAACCCCTTCGCTGTGCAATCCCCACAAGTTTTCGGTTAGGACTTCGATAGCCTTCCGGCGATGGTAGTAAA
>VIGQ01001769.1:52500-59847 GCA_009663005.1 Actinidia chinensis | reverse complement strand
TCGAGATCGCCCCACCGTGATGGCTTGTATGAATTGGTCGACTATAGCCCGACGCTCCAGGCGCTGCCTCAACTATACTCTACCTCGGTCACACTCTAACGATTATAAGGCGGGCCCTGTAGATTCGCCAGGTTGCACCAACCGATCCCGTGTGCTTGGCTATGAGCGGTGAATCGATGATAACCCTAATCCTGAAATGAGTTGGGGTTGCAGCGATTCGACAGATTGATTCGAAGGACTTGTACTTAGTCAGGGGTCATCTGGGGCGATGAGAGGGTAACGAGGAAACCAGCTAGTATACGGGCTATCGTGCTCTTGCTGGGCACGGAGACCCTTCATTGCTATGATTATCGGGTGATTCAACTGTTCACGCCCATCCGTCATTGCTTGTTCTTCCATGTCCATCCCAGAAGTTGTTTCTTGCAAATCAATCTCTTCAAAGGTTGATATTGACCCCGAATGTTAATGGCTGGCTTCTAATGACAAGGCTATCGGACCAGCTTTTGCGTTTTTGAGCTATTGTTTTAACTATATTCACACGCACAAGCGCGCATTATTACCTGCCACTTCATTAGAAAAATAGTTTCATACCATGCCCAGTTTAGCAGATTTTTAAAATTTCAAGCTGTTCTGATTTTTGAGATTCTTCGTTATTAGTGAACTTTTTTAACTAAGATCAAAATTATATATTTTTTCAGTATTTGGTAATGTGAGGATTCTGAATGTAGAATAAATGTGATCGATCATGTGATCGTCGATGCTCGACCAACCTAATTTTCTATTGCGATGATCTTTTAGCGAGGTCCTACAAATGAATAATTCCACATTACCAAGTTGGGCCAAGTAGCCCCTACACCTCACAAATTTTACCAAAAAATATTAAGTATTCAACTTTGATGGAAATCTGATATATAACTATATGTTGATATTTTAGAAAAAATATATTGAGGACATGGATTAACAAAAATTTATAAGGGCGCTACATATTCACATAGGTAAAATGTACAACCAGTTTTAAAATTATTAAACTAAGAAGCATAATTATTTTGTATATAATAACGTATAGCTTAAAAAATAAAACATTCTAATAATTTTGTTGGCTTTTTAGGAAAGATATTGACCAAGCACACTCATAGTAATCAAAATACTAGATTTGGTTTTGAAATAGTGGCCTAGGTAGAATTTTTGTTTTCGGAGGCGATCCAAACTTACTTGATGTTTTTTTTTTTAGAGGGGGCAACATGATTATTTTGACATTGAAAACCGTAACTGCAGTGCCTAAGCAAGTTGCGTGTCAAACTTGGTTGCTGTTGGTTATTCTCGATTGTTTATACCACAATTTTTTTTCTTTCTTTGGGTACCAGTACCACTTTGAGAGCAGGATTGTTGTTTGTTTGTTCGGCGGACACCAGATGATTAATATAATAATAAATAAAATAAATATAATAATAATAATAACAACGGGACAGATGGATAATAATAATAATAATAATAAATTTTTGTCCTTTATACCAAGAATTGTATTTCTTCTGCAAACCGATTGCAGATTTGTAAATAATTATAGCAAATAATTTTTGGTAATTGATTTTCGTACTCCACAATTTGATTTTGCACTCCAACGTTAATAGAGGACAGGAAGATTTAATACTAAGAATTGTATTTCTTCGCAACCAATGAATGTTTGTAAATTAAATTGTAGCAAATATTTATGGTAATGATTTCGTACTCCACAATTGATTTCTGCACGCCTATTTTGGAGTCAGAAATCAAATTGTGGAGTGTAGAAATCCACTTCCCATATTTATACTGAGTGAAAAAAGGTATTTTGTGAGTGTTTTTAGAAACTAACAATTTGGTAGACATCCAAACCTCGGAGCTTTCTAAATGCAAAACCATTTTTGTCTTAGGACACCCCAGCAGTTTCTAATAGCAAACTAAAGTGGTCTCATGTCGAACCTAACACCCCCTCTCTATAGTTGAGCCTATTAACAAAAGCACCTTATGTGATCTTTGTTGTTAAGATCTGTCTAATGTTCAAATTGCCTTTAAATGTGTGCAATGTAACATTACGCTCCATCCAAAATGCTTAGACTCTATATAGTGGGTTAGGTAGGAAGAATAGGTCAAATTGCATTTTTTTTTTCTTTTTTTCTGGTAGTTGTGAAATATGCGTAGATTTGATCGTGATGGATGAATCTCATGTTGAAATATCACAAACCAAAAACATATAATTAAGATGACAGAGTAGAATGTTTAAAATCAGTACTCCAGGAGTAGAATGTTTTTGCGTTTTCAATCTCTCATCCCAGTGGGAGTAATGGGCAGTAAGAGTCAAAATTATATCTTTATGCAAAATCTTCGTGTGGGGAGGAAGACAAATTGTTGAAGGTCCAGCCCACTGAATCAGTCCAAGTACACATTGAATAAGTCCAGTCCAGGCGTAGCAAGCTCAAGTCCGATTGGAGTTAGTGCTATGGGAGTGTCCATGTGACGGTGAAAAACTTCGAGTTATCTAGAACTCCTGAGAGTGTTTATCTTTTTGTTTTCATAATAGATTATGATAATGATTAGGTATTCGCATTGGAGTCAACCACCTCCTTCTGGTCTAAAAAGGAGATGGTAGATGCTTAGATTTTCTACGTGTGTTTGCTGTGGGCTGAGAGCAGATTGCTGTGAGGTTAGATTGAGAGGCAAGACAAAGAGAGAGTGTGAGAGGAGGGTTGTGAGTTGAGCGATCGAGTGTCTCCTCCGTGGGGTTGTAACCATTCGTTTAATAGTGGATTGTTGATTTCTCTCCGTGGACGTAGGCATCTGGGTCCGAACACGTAAGAAAATCTTTCTGTCTTTTGTGTGTGTGTGATCCAGTAATAGTTTTGGAGCAAATTAAGACAAACAAGTTTCTAAAAGCCGGTGGTTGCCTGGACTGACCATTGCGCCCCAAAACAAGGAGGAGGCCTAGGTTTCATTGAATTGCACGCTGGAAAATGGCTTACTGGACAAATCCGTTGCTGGGGAATCTTCAATCCAAAAAAAAGATGCGCTTGGGATCAATTGGTGGAACCAAATATACAGTCGAAGCACTTCTTTTTTGGAGATACACCTCAGCAAAACAAGACTCACAGATGATTCGGACAGTGGACTACAATTAGAGACAAGGTCGTAATGATAGAAGGGACTGATCTATTAGCTCATAAACATATGAAATCAATGGGCAGATATGGCAAATTTCAAGTAAAGAATCCTTGAGTTTTTCTGGCCTAAAGGACTTGAAAATCTGTGGACAAACAAATAGTTTGGCATCAGCTCTATAATGCCAAACAGGCCTTTCATTTTATGGCTCAGGCATGAAAGAAAGAACTCGGACACCAAAGGAGGAAAATGATTAAAGCAGGTAGAAGACACATCTGCGCACTATGTGGAGACCAATAGAATCTGTCAGCCACCTTTTTTACACTGCCCGACAACGTATCAAATATGCGCCAGGAAATAAAGGGTGTGGGCTTTTCCGAGCATAAACAACTCTGAAGCGGCATCCAAATGGATCAAAAAGGAAGCCAGGGAACGGAGCTAAGGAATTGCAAAGAAGAGAGTAGGTTTTGCCTTTGCATGTTGCAACTGTTTTATACCCATATTTGGAACTCCAGAAATGCCAAAATTTTGAGGGGACACCAACCCAGACAGCAACAATCATTCGGACATCAAAATTCAAGTTTACAGGGGCCTCTATGAGGCATTTTCCCAAGTATACAGCATCTTGAGAGATGATGCTTGTCTCTTGACTGCGTATTGTATTATGGCTGAGCCAATCGTTGCTCTTTTGTTTGGTCTATGGTCTAATTTCATGTATAAGGGCCGGAAATATAAGGCCATGAGCTGAAGTATGGCAGTGTTGTTATTTCTTTTTGAGTAGGTCTTTGACCTTTTGATCTTTCGGCTTTTGCTTAGAGATTGTCCTTTAGTTCCTTTGTTCAATGAAAATTTACTTACAGATCAAAAAAAACAAAGATGACGAGATGTGTTTGTTAAGATGACTGTTATTTAGTTTCTAAATTGGCTGGATAGATTATGTGTTTTTATGTCATACGAGGCAAAAGCTTACTAAGAGTTAGTTCAATTAAGCAGTGCCGTCATTATGTTATTTTTATTTATTTATTTTATTTGGAAATTAACTCCTCATTTCACTCTACTCAAATATGGACTTTTAAGAGATCGAGACCAATAAAACTAAGTTGATTCAGTAGATAGCTGTTATCTACCAAACTTGTACTTAAATTCGAGTTTCAATCATGGTTGTCTCTCCTCTCATTACTTGTATCACCATTGAGCAAGGGGGTGGTCAGGTAATCATGAGGTTTGATTATTTACATCTCACATGTCATTGTTATTATTTCATAGTGGAAATTATATCTCCCTTTCATGCCGGGCATTGGCAATTTGTGCCAAATCATGTAAGATGAGTACTTTTTTTGGGATAGGAGATTGTTATTTTCGGTTACTTCCGTTGATATTGACCGTTAAGTAAAAATCCCACAGGCGATATTAAAATGTGTGTTTATTTATCCAGGTTTTGGTGTCCAAATGTAATCGTAGTAAAGGGAAGACCCATTCGAGAAAGAGAAAACCAAAAAGGAATAATCTAGTTAATTTTGCAATAGTAAGAATCATGTGACAGTCGAGTTGAGGGTCAAGTGTTTTATGTTTGATCAATGCATGTGTAATAGAAATATACAAGGTGGATGGTGCTTCCTATGAAAATGTTTTGCGGAATTCACCTGTGGATCAAGACTTTCTTGTTCGGTCCAATTACGGGATTAAACAAAGAAGGGGGCTAGGGAAGGCAGGACGTCCCTTAGATCTGAGTGGTGGGGAAGCCCTGGGATGGGCTGCCGGTGGCCTAGTCAGAGGAGGACTGAGGTAGTTGTATTCTAGTTAAACTATAATACTATCAATGTTGTTGTCATGGAATTACCCTCTCTATGCTATTGTACTCTTTTTTAATCTTTCTAGAGGGATGGTTAAGACTTATTTAGGACAGCCACAACAGGACGAAAGTAGAGCATTAAAAATTATCATAACAAAATAGAAAGCAAATATTGTTGGAAATATAGGAGGGAGGATGTCAAATGTTGAGTTTATGAAGAATTAAGTTAAATTTGAAATTAAGAGGTAAAGAGAAACACTTAGATTTTACTTGTAAGTTCAAACTCAACTTCAATCTTTTTTCCTCTTCTTACAACAATTGGTAGATATATCTATTATAGAACTCATGAATGATTCTAGTCTTTATTAAGATAACTTCTTAAGAACATTCTAGTTACATAGATATCTCTACATATGCTAATTTCTAGATTGTTCTAAGCCCAAATACTTAATATTTATCTCGACTTTTATAAAATCTTCTAGATTACAAAATACTCTACATCTTTTAGATCCCTTTTAATATTCAAGAACCTTCTGCACACAAGTAGCTTCTAGAATTCGGCCTTCTAATATTGGGCTTATCTATTATTTTTCTTGGATCAAATCAAGTTTATACTTCAACAATATTTAATCTGACACTTACTGACCAATTGGTAAGAGTTTTTTTTTGCTGCACTTACAGAATTCTTATGCTAATGGTAGCGATCTCAATGCAGTTACTTTAAAAATTGAGAGGTGTGCTTCAGGTGGCCCAAATCACAGAAGCAGAAGGAAAACTTAATTTCTCCATTCCCCTAGAAATTCGAGTGTTCTTCTTGTGTGAACAGAAGTTTGTACCTAGACCTTAGTGGGGCAGCAGTGTCTTCAATACTGAGAAACTGGCTGCAAAATCCCATGAAGATCATACGAGGGTGGACAATGGGTGCGGTTACCATTTGCATACTGCCAAGAAGCTTATGCAGGAACCTCTACTGCCCTTTTTGTGCATATTCTTGTGCAATTTCGGAGTACATTGAAGTCAAGGAAAAGTCCTTGTTAATTAGTGAGGAATGATGTGGCTGCTTTCATTGGACGGGAGAATGGGCGCCGGTGATATGGAACTTTTTAAGAGTCTCTTAGGCCAATCGGCTAATACAATATGTCCATCTGAGCGGAAACCATCAAGTAACCTACACCGGAGACTATAATGAAGCCAATAGTTCTCAATACGGGGAAAATATAGAAAATAAGCGAAAAGGGTACCTAGGAGGGCACATGTATTGTGTGGCACTCAGCCTTGTGTAGAAGAGGAACTGTTCATTGATCAGAAAAACACCCAGATTGTTCCTTTGACCAAGAGGCATGCTGAAACATGGAATGCAACGCAGTTTTTTAAGAGCCAATGACTAGTTCACCCCAAGAAGCTACTTGTCCCCAAAATATTGACCCGAGGAAAGTTCTGAAGAGAAAATGGCCGGTAAGCTCACTTCGCATAAGATTCCATGGGCGAGAAAGGCAGTCATAAGTTCCTTCTTTTATTCGCTCAGTGACATTTAGTTTATGGATGTCTATGCTAAAGTTAATTATTATTTTCTCTAACTATTCATCCAAAGCCTCGTTGTCTCTAAGTGGCAATTGCATGGCTCTATCCATCCTCTGTTGCACGTTCAGAATAGACTCTAATATTGTTGCATTTGTATGCTTTGCTTGCACTTGGTCTTAGAACACTCTGATGTGTTTTTGAACGTCGCGATTTTGATTGACAAGGTACTATTCCCCTAATTTGCAGTACTATTCCCTAATTTGCAGCAACTTCCGGGTTTCTATTGTGATGCCAAACAAAGTTCCATGACGGTACGGAGGAGGAGATACTAAGGTTACATTTTTTTTTGCTCATCTGCACCAGGAGGTCATGATGTGTTTTATGTTTTAATCATTAACTACATGCAATTACTGAAAAAGTGGTGATCAAGTTGGTGAATTTGCATGGTTGGAGAAGATTGTAATCTTGACAAGAATCAGTGGGAGAGATTTGTTTGATCCTAGATTCACCAATATCATAGTCCTCTAAAGTTTTGGCATTTTGGATGAGTTACTTGTCACCTGCATCCCGTCTTTCTGCTTGGACATTTTCAGTGTATATTTTAATCTATCTTAAATGCAGTTTCCAAGCACAGGAACCTAATCAGTATCGGAAGTCCCGAGGTGTTCATTTTTTCCACGAGAGATGTTAATTGCAAGATTGGCGTTTGTTGCAAATTGTGAAAAAAAATAAAGAAAATAAAAATCGGATTGTTTGAAATTGGTAGATGTCTAAGCTAACTAGCAGCAAGTAAAGGTAAATAACTTGAACAAAATTAATGGTTAAATTAATGCGAACAAAGTTAAGGGTTGATTGTTCAACCGATTTCAGTCTGACTTTTATAACTCAAATCCTTTGATTCAGTG
>VIGQ01001769.1:37500-45000 GCA_009663005.1 Actinidia chinensis | reverse complement strand
ATTTATTTATTTTTTCTTTAAAATTTTCGGGGGCGGACCACTACCCGAGACCCCAAGGTAGGTCCGCCTTAGTTGTTGTTAAGATCTGTCTAATGTTCAAATTGCGTTAAATGTGTGCAATGTAACATTACGCTCATCCAAAATGTCAGAATCTATATTGTGGGTTAGGTAGGAAGAATAGGTCAAAAATGAATTTTTTTTCTTTTTCCACGTAGTTGTGAAAATCTGTGTAGATTTGATCGTGTGGATGAATCTCCGTTGAAATATCCAAAACCAAACATACAATAAAAGTGACAGACATGTGTTTGTTAAGGCTGCCTTAGTTTTAAAAATGATGGATGTAGTTGTATGCTTTGTCTAGTCGTTGCACAAGATTACGGGTCTGTCATACGAGGCAAAAGCCTACTAAGAAGTTCAATAAGCAGTGTACGTATGATAAGCATCAATTTTGACTCGTCATTCTTTTATTTATTTAATTAGTTTTGTTTTGTAGGTTAAACTCTTATTTTAACTCTTACGCAATATGGACTTTTAAGAGGATCGAAACCAATAAGTTGATTCAGTAGATAAGCCGTTATCTTAACAAACTTGTACTTATATCGAGTTTTCAATTATGTTTTTCTTCCTCTCTTACTTGTACAAACCATTGGGGTTTGGTCAGGTCATCATGTGGGTTTTGAGTAGTGTTCATCTCCAGTGTCAGTTTATTATTCATAGTGAAAATATTATAATCCGTTAATGCTGGCCTTGGCAATTTGTGCCAAATCATGTAAGATGATGGAGTATTTTTTGGGGATATGGGATTGTTTATTTTCGGTGCTTCCGTTGATATGGATGACAGTAGTAAAAATCCTAACATGTAATATAAAAGGTTGTGGTTGTTTATCTAGGGTGTGGTTGGCCAAATCGTAATTGTAGTAACAGGAAAGATCCACTCAATAAAAGAGAAAACCAAAAAGGAAAAATCTTAGTCGATTGCAATAGTAAGAATCACGTGGAAAGCGGAGGTGAGGGTCGAGTGCCTTTTATGTTACATCAGCGCATGTGTTATAGAAAATATACAAGGTAGAGAGTGCTTCCTATGAACAATGTTGCAAAATTTACCGGTGGATCAAAAACTTTCTTGTTCGGTCTGATAACGGAACTTAAACAAGAAGGGGGGCTAGGGAAGGCAGGACATCCCTTTAGATCTGGAAGCGGAGGGAGGGCTTGGGATGGGCCGCTGGGGTGGCCTAGTCAGAGGGAGGATGAGTAGTTGATTGGGGTTAGAGTTAGGGAAGGGGGCGGAAACCAAAGATTTTAAGTAAGGGGCTTAAAGTATAAAAAAAATAGTATAAATTTTATAATTTTTTAAAATTCAGGGGGGCAAGAGCCATCGGGCCTAGATTGGTACCACCCCTCGGTTAGGGTTGAGATGGATGAAGATGAGGTCATTTTAGGGTCAATGGAGGTGTATTGGGACCAAGTTACCCACCACCCACCCCCCCCCCCCCCCACCCAAATTAGTTTAGAAGCTCTCCCAACCGTTTTCAAAACCAGAAGTTTCCGCCCTGACGTTGGTTCACTAAAAATTCTTCTTCGGTTCTATTGAACAGAAGCAAAAGCGATCATCAGGTAAGGAGTCCCTGGGCTACCCACAATTTGTAAATAATTGATAAAAGAATTAGGAGATCTGGTTGGCATCTGTCCTCATAAATTATGGGGCTATGCAACAAGGCGTTTGATTGAAATGCTTGTATTGATTGAAACATTCTCAGTGTGTTTGACGCATATAAAAGGGGGACAAAAACAAAAAATGTTAAAATATTAGCATAACTTTTAAATAAAGGAAAAAAAAAGTTATTTGTAGTAGTGTCAAAATATTTATGTTTACCCTACGAAGGAAATTTAAATATAAAAGATGTACATGTTTAGAATTTTAAATATAAAGATTACCTGTTATACTGATGATATAGTCTCCTGTCATATGTTAAAAATATGCTAGAGACCATTACGTAACAAATTCCGAGAACTCCCACTTGACTGCTGTTGTGTTTCTGTTAGAATGTACCCACATCGACATAGTTATGGTCTATCGTGTGATCTATAAGCTAATGTTTTCTCTCTTGAATACATGTGTTTAAGGAGTTGGAGGGGTGGGGCATGACTGTGGTATCGAGCCTGTAACCTAGCACAACCAATCCACTTCCTGCGCAGCCTATCACATACCCAATGTAGGCCAACCCTCACCCTCACAGCCCATCCTTGTTTTGTCTAGGTCGTAGTGCAGCCATTGCGTAGTCCAACCCTTGTGTAGGCCAGTGCAGCCATAGTGCAGGCCAGCGCAGTCAGTAGTCACCTCGCAGTCCAGCAACCGTACAGTCTCGTGCAGTCTAGACCTTGTGCAGCACCTCTACCCCTATAGGCCATCTTTGACCTTCTTTTTCCTGGTGATGCATATTACAGAGTTATTTATTGCTCTTCCGTCCTTTCGGGTGACCGAGACTGTACTCGTTGCTATCGTCGTGAAGTTGTATTAGATTTCCTATGATTGGTCTTGGTTTTGCTTTAATGGGCTAACCCAATCAAGGAAGTGCTTCGGTTGTTCCCAATTCCCTATGCTCTAGGTTCCAGTTACACTGTTTCTCTTTTCTCATTCCAAACTAGCTACGTGTCATGCGCTCTTATTTAATGAAATAATTTTCATATTGCGTCTTGCTCTTTTCGACTCTCTCTTGGATGAAAAAGCATAAGACAAGTTGGATTCTGGGATGAATCGAATTAGCCGACTGAATTCGATCCCAAGTTTGATGAGTGGGATGCAGAAACTCTATCATTTGGGCTGGATGTTAACTTGTCGAGGACAGGAGTAACATAGGTTATGTAATCATATCACCATCATGGTTGTACTTGCTTTGAAAAAGATGGAGCTGTTGAATCCAAGCGCCTTGTTGTAAGAATACATATCAATTTTTGTTGGTTTAAAACCTGAGTTTGAGTTCTTCAACTCAAATTTAAACAACATCAAATTTGTATCCCTATAAAGGCATGTTATTGTGGATGTGATGGAGTTAGAGGCACTGAAACACCTTCTACCATCGTTTCCTACTTGAGTCTTCTCTTATTGTTTCTAGATCAGATGGCCTGGTTGCTTTGTTTGAGACTCGTAAATATTGTCACCTATCTTGTAGCAGAACAAGTAACTAGGGCTGTGGTGGCAGTCGTAAGGTGGTCATGGCCTGTGGTCGTGGCCAGTTTTGGAGCGATCATCGAATCGGTGCTATTGTCGAATGGAACCAATTGCAATTGCTGAGTTACTGAATTCCTCAATCAATTTCAGGAATCAAAGTTCCTCAAGTGCAGTCGTCCATTGGGTTGAGTCCCCCCCCCATCTTTGGTGCCATGACCACTATAGCTGCAAGGACTCCTATCACCCTTCTGGTAAGTCAGGTCACCCTAATGCGATTCTAGGGCTAATCACATGAACTAGGAGCGTTCTAAACGTACATTTCTTGTTAATTTTGTTAATCAGTCTTTTGTATTGTCTGATGGATCATCTATTATCATCGTAGTTAGGGTGATGCCTGCTTGTCCTCAGATATTACTATTTTCGCAATTGATTATGTTTCCGAATTGGCTATATAGTTTTTTCGTTATCGTCTTGCAAAAATCTTAATTATATTGTTATCTTCTACATCTACGGTGTTTCTTTTGTAGGACCTAACTTGGAAGAAGATTTTTGGCAGGGGGTATCAGCGTGATGGACTATACTACTTGGGGGATCCGTCAACATCTAGTGCTTTGTCCTCTAGTCTTCAAGCCTTCACTCCACTAGTTTTAAAGTCATCCGTTTTAAGTCCGTCTTTTTAAATCCATTAGTTTTTTCTAGTAAAACTTTAGATTTGTGGCATGCTCGTTTAAGGTATGAAAATTCTTAGTATTTATGTTGCCTTTTTTCCATTTAAATAAAGCATGCCAAAAAGTTAATTTTTAAATGTATCATTTTTTAATTGTCTAAACATACTCGCACCTCTTATATTTCTTGTATGCAATCGTGGGGGGGGGCACCTAGTGCTTGACCTTGTTCAACTCAGTGTTGTGATCTGTCTCCAGTTACTTCTTTCTTTCAACATCGTTATTATGTCACTTTTATAAATTATTACACTCATTGTACTTAGACTACCTGATGCGCCATAAATCTGAGTTTTTTTCTCCACTTTACAATTTCTTGCAAATGATCAAATCCCAGTATAATACAGTTGTACGCACTATCCGGTTAGATAATGATCGTGAATATATCATGAATGAGTTTCGTATTGAACTTAATACACATGATATAATCTATCAACTCACTTGTCCTCTGAATATAAATAATGGAAAGATATAATTTTATTAATTATCCACACCTCAACAAATAACACAACCTATATCTAAGTAAGGAAAAGTAAATAAAGAAAAAATCAAGTGACTAAGTTATGGTCAACATGACCTATTATAGATGACTAGATTAAGAAAGCTTCCTAACCTAATTAGGAATCGAATCTCCTAATTTCAATGCTCCCCCTTCAAGGTGAGGCGAAGACATCGACGAGTCATAATTTGACAAGAGATGACTTCAATAATAAGAGCCCAATAGATTTAGTGAACATATCAGCGGTGTGAGCAAAAGATGGGACAAAGTTGTGAATAATAACCCCATGAACTTTTTTCCAAATGAATTGAATATCAACTTTGATGTGCTTCGTTCTCTCATGAATGACTGAATTAGATGATAACATGATCACAAGATTATCGAAAAACAAGGAAGACGAGTTTGTCATTGAGAAGGCCATCTGATCAGCAAGATCGAAGCCAAGAGCTCACTTGTATCCCTGACCACACACGATACTCAACTTTGGCAAATACCTAGATACACCGCTTACTTCTTACTTTTGATATAGAGATGACTAACCAAAAGTACAGAATCCAAAAGTAGAGTGTCTATCCTCTTAGCCCCGCTATTCAGCATATGTAAAGCATGAAAATACTCGTCTGGGTTCCGGACTTGTAGAACATCTAAACAAAGACCCTCTAAGGTCCGAAGATGTGATACATAAAATCTATATGAGAGGTACGCGGCGAGTGCATAAACTAGCTCACAACACTAATAGCAAACGTGAGATTATGTATTATATTTGTCAATTAAATGAGGTGACCCACAAGGCGTTGATAGATGGATAGATTTGGTAACAATTCCTCTGATTCAGATGTATTCTTTAGATTTGGTACCATAGGCGTAGATGTAGGTTTACACCCAAGCATACTTGTATTCTGAAGAAGGTTAAGAGATTTCTTCCATTGAGAAAAGGATACATTCGCAAGACCGAGCAACCTCAATACCAAGAAAGTAACAAAGAAAACCTAAATCCTTAATGTTAAAAGTTTTTTGAGGCCACATTTCGCATGAATAATACCAGAATCCTCGTCTCTCATAATAATGATATCATCAACATAAACTAAGATAATAATGCACCTATCTTGAGACTTGCAAAGAATAAAACAAGTATGATATGAGTGGCACTAAACAAATCCCATAAACCAGACTACCTCACTGAAGCATTTAAACTAAACCATATGAAACTACTTAAGGCCATAGATAGATTTTCAGAGGCGAGAAATATTTCCCAAATACTCCCCCTGAACCCAAAAATCGGGAGGCGGATCCATATATATAGTCTCAGAAAGTTCACCATTAAGGAAGATATTTTTTATATCCAATTGGTGAAGAGGCCACGAATATGAGGCAACATGGGAAACCAAATGGCAAATCGTGTTTAATTGGGCAATGGAAGAAAAGTGGACCCAAATCCCTTTAGATTGTGGGGCTTCTGAAATGAGCAAAAACATGTAAATCGAAGACACGAGGGAAGTTATAGAATAAAGTAATAGCCGGAGGCAAAAAAGGGATTATGGAGTGGTGCCTTTGCCTTGTAGTGAGTACTCGATTGGGGGTGTGACGATTAATAACTTGAGTTTTAAGGAGTTGGATGCGGTGACTTGACTAATGATATCAAGCAAGGTTGGGCTTCTCTTCTTGCGTGCTGAGTGTCTGGCTGGCAATGGTTTAGGGGGTGTTAGAATGGGAGCTGTGGATCCACTGTCCCAAAACCCTATGTACCAGACCCCCTGTCCCCACGTCCAATGCTTGACACCTGTCCAAATATAATTTTATCAGAAAAGATTTTGTAATTAGGTAAAATTATATTTGGATAGATGTGAAGCATTTGGTTGTGGACAGGGAGGCTGGGATAGGGGTAGGCGTTTGGACAGGAGATCCGAACTCGTTAGAAGTCCTCACATCGGCCCCAATTATGATCCTTTGTGTGATCTATAAGATTTATATTTTCCTCTCCTTAATACCTGAATTTTAAGGAGATGGATTTGTTGAGATTTAGGTCACACAATTCGCGTGATGAGGCCTATGAACTGCGCTCGAGAGCGTGAATTGACGAATTATGGTGTAATTCGGACAAAAATCGTGAATTACAATAACTCAATTCGCGTATTACAAACGAATTTGTGTAGATTTATCATGTTGACGGCCTCATCGACGACGAGCCGATTCTGCGACTTCTTGGCCGCTCTAACCCTGTTTGATAACGGGAGGGATAGGGGGATTGGACTACCAATCCGGTGGGGCCCTAATCCGTGTTTGGTTTCAGCCGGGAGGGCCGGACTAAATAGGTCCGCCGGACTACGAATCCCCCCAAATGGGGGTGTTGCTAAATCCCATGGAGGAGGGTGGGATTACAATTCCCCCCTACTCCGAACCCTCAAAATGACATTTTTTACCTTGATATTGTATATTGGTAAGTAAAAGGGTAATAAATATGAATTTTATGAAAAAAAAATTTTAATAAATTTTGGACAAACTATGAACCACATTACCCTTGATATTTTACTAATCCCACTTGTTTAATCCCGTGCAAACCAAAAACCCCGGTCGGACTAGGCCCTCATTCACTAATCCCACCTCATTATCAATCCCAATCCTAATCTCACCTCATTACTAATCCTACCAATTCTTATCCCTTTATCAAACGAGGCCTAAGATCACTGTCCAGAAGTCCTTCGCCTGCTTTCTGAAAAAATTCCCACAATCAAACCCACAATCTCGAGATCGTTTAAAACAAGATTCAATAGCAATCGAGTTAGGTTATAAGATGATTTCGCAGTCGAAGCACCACGGGTCGGGAGGATTCAGCTTGGTTACTCATTCTTGGCTTAGATGTGGTGTGAAGTTACGATGGGTGATCTGCGAGAGCAATGCGGACAACGAAGATGCAACAGAACGAGACAACGGAGAGGAGAGAGAGAGAGCCGGGAGCCAATTTTAAAAACAATTATTTTCCTTCTATAAAAAGGAGGAAAACGAGTTATTTTTGGTTTTAGGTGGTTTTCTGGGTGATGCTATTTGAACCCAAATTTGTTCTTCTATAAGCCAAAAACATGACATGCAAATAAAGTCACTATTAATTCAAT
>VIGQ01001769.1:17500-22500 GCA_009663005.1 Actinidia chinensis | reverse complement strand
CTTGAAGTTGGTCTAATAAGTTGTTGACCTATGGAAAAAAGATACTTGTGACTTGTTTGCACGTGACATAATCCAATTTCTCTATAATCTAGGCACAATCTCATGAGCCCGTCTTTCTTCTTCCACGAACAAAACCAGAGCACCCCAAGTTGAGTAATTGGTCGGATGAAACCCTTATCCAACACTCTTGTCATCTTAAGTTTTAACTCCTTGAATTTGATAGGTGTCATCTTGTATGGTGCCTTTGATATTGAGAGGTCCCAAACTAAGTCAAGTGAATTTAATTCCCTATCGGCAGGCAAACTCAACAAATATCTAAAAATATGTCCAAAAATTCTTTACAACGGGTATCAGATGTGGTTGATCTTTTTTTGGTGTACAATTAATAATGGATGCAAAATAACCTTGAATCCCTCTAACAACCGACGTGTCAATGCATATCAGAGATGAAGTAGGGTGAGGAATAACACCATTTCATCACTTCAAATTATAGTTTTGATTGCATAGAAATTAAAATTTTACTTTTTAAGTCCACACAATCGACGGGGCATAAGTTTTGAACTAATCAATCTATTCCCAAAATAATATCAAAGTTTTGGATATCTAAGGAATTAGATTTACATGTAGAAGGACATCATGTACTTGAATTTCACATCTCTAAGATATATGAACCTATTTATAAAATCCCCTAACGAGTGACAAACATATAAGATAAAGTTTAATGTGTTGAAAATGGTAGACAATTTAGTGGCAAAAGAAGGTGCAACAAAGGAGTTAATAGAACCCGAATCTATCAAAACATGAGCAGGATATGAATTGATGGTGAGTATACCTAAGACCACATATGTGGAAGCTTGTAAATCTTCAGGTACAAGTGCAAATAATTTTCCTTGTTGAAGTTGACCCCTTCCAGTAGTAGGTCACTGAATGGATGGGAATGGTGTCGCAATTGAAGTGATCATAGTCTGTGACCGATTAGATTTGGGATAGTCCTTGATCATATGGCCCTATTGGCCACAATTGAAGCAGGCCCCCTTACCCTTATAACAAACTGTCCTCATTGTGAAACTTTCCACACTTGGGGCACTGTGGATACGTTCCCTTGGATGATGATGATGAGTAACTCTTGCTCGTAGTTTCTTTATTTGGTTTCTTGAATTGGCTGGTAGTTGACCCTCCCTATTCCTTAGATACGTCCACCTTTCCCTTGTTGTCTTGGTTTTAGTAATATTCTTCGTTACTCCTTTCAGCTAGGAGTGTACAATTCACCACCTCTATGTATGTGGGCAACTGGAGCATTTCCAATTGATTCTTGATGTTCCCTCTTAGGCCATCTTTAAACTTTCTTGCTTTCTTTTCCTCGGTGTCCACTATATATAGGGCATATCTTGCCAACTCGGCAAACTTGGCCTTATATGCCATCACTATCATATTCCCTTATTTGAAATGGATAAACTCCTTTAGTTTCTTTGACTATAGTGCTTGTGAAAAATATTTGTCATAATAAACTATATGGAATCTTTCCCAAGTCATGTGGGGCTTCCTTTCTAAAGTGAGTAGCCACCAATAGTGCGACTGTCCCACAAACATATAAGCAGCAAAGCTAACATTTTGTTCATCTGTGCATGAAAACACCATGTAGGTCTTTATGATCTCTTGTAGCCAATGCTTAGGCGCACTTTAGGAATCAACATTGGGGGCCTTAGATTGTCGGGAAATTTGTTGACTGTAGAATCCCTGGGCAGATTGTGGTGTCCAGAGGCATTGAATCTAGCCTTTTTAAGGCCTCGCTTCTCTCAATCTTTCGGGTCGTAGTTGCGTCCTCTCCCTTCCCCTTCTGTCCTCCTCGTCCGCCAATCTTTTGTTGCGCGAATGATTTATAATATAGATATACCAAACGTAAGATAACAATTTTAGGGAGTATATCATTATCTTATAGTTGCTATCATGTGAGCTATAATCAATAGAATACATCATCTTTATACTTGTATCGGCATTGACAGAGTGCAAGTTTCTAAACCGTTAAACTCTAATAATTCTGTGGACACCTTTGACGCCCATCTGGCACCGGGCGGCGTCACTCTCTTCCATTTTGTGGTCCTTTTTCCTTAAAGTTTCTGTTCTTTTTGTGTGTGGCAGAAGTAAAACTTATATATAATAATTTTTGGAGCCATATAAATCATATTTAAATTTATACTTCAAAATACATGCCCAAATCGGTAGAGAGACTGTACCTGTCATATCATTCATACATCTATAATATAAATTACATCTCATTTTAAATTTCAAAAACTATTCTCTACTATCTATGGTTGAAATGCTTTGAGTAATCCAACGGTTGAGATTTCACTTGAGATTATTTTTTTTCCAACTATCACTTTCTTCTTTTCAAAGTCAAAGATGTGGGCCCTACATAAGTTATGATCCAATGGCCATAAAACCTTTAAAACTGAGCATTGTTTTATCTATTAGATTATTTTTTAGTAGATCCACATAAAATATTAAAAAACCACATTTCTTTCTCCTTTATTTTTGATTTTTTTTTGTATTCAATAATTTATTTTATTATTTGATAAAATTTTTATATTATTTTAGTTATTTTTACGATAAGAGTCTAAAAATATAAAAATATTATTGTAATTTAGAGATAAAAATATTTTTTTAATTTTAGTGAACCTTCTCTCAAATTAGAATAATTTTTTTCTATTTTTAGACTCTTTTTATCAAAAGACATCGAAAAATATAAAAAATTGATTAATCGGTAAAACAATTCCTAAAGAAAATTAAAAGGCAAAAAATAAAGTAGACAAAAAAATTACAACATCCAATAGAAAGGAAAGTTTTTTATCGTCAATTTTCTTCAAAAAAAAAATTTGAATTTTTTAAATTCATTGAAATTAATTTATCAAATAGTTGTAATAAAAATATTTTTATAAAAATAAATATTTAAATAAATTTATCATAATAAGGACAAAAAAAATCTATAATATAACTTGGTTTTTGATCTAAACCATTTTGTATTAATGTATCTTTTCGTATATGCATGTCAATGTCTCTTTATCTGATTTTATATCTTAATTTGTCTTTTAGGGTTTAAAAAACCTATAAGGTCTTTTTTTAGACGTATGCCCTATGGGTCACCGGATAATTACTAGTACTTACATAAATTACATGTTGCAAAAGGCTTCGGAGATTTTGGTATGGGCTAGAACATACATCAAATCTATTCTTCTTTATATATAAGATGACAAAATCTATCTTAAATTTTACATTGTTCAAAATGAAATTTAAAACGTGTGGTTCTATTGAACTACTCCACTTGCTTTCTCTTATCACCTAAATTTATCAGAAATAATTTCCTAGCACATTTATTAGTGTATAACCATAATCTCTAAAATAGATTTTGATATACATATCGAAGATATGAAAATACATGTATTGCGTGTAACATATCATAACGTAGCGTAAGCTAAAACATTTGATATTTTGAAATAATATATTGAATATTCATGCTAATACTTGTGTCTGCCCTTAGTGGTATCATATGTTATTGTTCATGCTGAAACTTGTCATTTGACTATGTGTATAATAGTCAACGTGATTCTTGAAACATACAATATGCACTATGACCTCCCGTCTATCGGTTTGGCAAATTAAAACAAAAAAAAAATTTTCACACACCCTGAATCGAGGTGGCACGCAGGCCGAATTACCTTCCATAAGGCAGAAACATATGGTATATAGGTATATACATATAAAATATTTTTGAAAGATTCATATCTATTTCATAGATTTGATTTTCAGAGCATAACATAATTTCATACTTATATCAAAGAGTAATTTACTCTATTTTAGAGATTAAGGTTAATTAATTTGCTTGCGTAGGTATTGCGTTCTCACTTTTATCTTGTTCCTTAGGCTAGTCGAATTGATTTCTTATACGTATTATTTATTGAAACAATTAGAGTTCGAACCTTGACTTAAGTGTTTACAATGTACTTAAGTTGTATCGAACGAGGACTAGGCTAATCATGGATGTTTGGGTGTTCAAAAGCTTGAGTCTTTCAAGCCTCAACTGATCCTGAAAAGTTCGACTGGTCCAAGGAAAATCTGACTAGTCTAGCCAAGGTCAATACCTAACTTATATTTTTTATACCGGTCTTGGAAAATTCTGACCGGTACAGACAAAGTCAGTACCTAATTCATATTTCTCTACCGGTCCAGGAAAAATCCGACCGGTTCAGATGAGTCACCTACAGGGTGGTCCTAGTGATCGTCACATAATGTTGTCATGTCAGTTTTAATACGTGTCTATTTTTTCTGTTACATTTTAACCGAAAATCTTTTTCGAGTACAGATTAGCTTCTTTTTTAGAAAATTCCCGATAATCACATACTGAACACTTAACACATAACATACATTAATTTTCACATAATGGACAAATTATTGTACCTATTTCGATTTATCGTATAATTTTATATATTAAACTAAAAAATAAAATATTTTTAAAATTTCGGTAAATCTCATACTTACGTTTCACATATCCGCGCGAATTCCTTTAGGTTCTGCTCATCATTACAATCCCACTCCCCTGGCTCTTTTGAAGTTTAATTTAAGAGTCCTGACATGATTTCAAAATTCAAAACACCTAAGAATTTTCTGTAAATTTGCACCTTCTCGTCCACATCAGACTCACAAAATAGAATTGTGTCATCAGCGAATTGAAGGTGTCGAGAGAGTAAGCCGGTTCTTTGGCAGTTCTTACTCCTTTAATAAGATTCATGTCCAGCGGCTTCCCTTGAAAGCCAAGAGTCGACCCTTTCAGGCAGCGAAAATAAAAAAAATGGGTGATTACAGATCCCCTTGTTTTAGACCTTCCTGCATTTGGAACTCTTTCGTGGTTGAGCCATTGACTAAAACCAAGAGGAATGCTGAAGATTACACATTCTCTAATCCATGAGATCGATTTCGCTGAAAGCCAAGAATCTTTTTCATAATGA
>VIGQ01001240.1:57500-60127 GCA_009663005.1 Actinidia chinensis | reverse complement strand
TGTTAAATGGCCTTCTTCTAATGACGATACTATCTGACCGGCTTTTGCATTTTTTTGAGTATGTTTTTACTATATTCACACACACAAGTGCGCATTATTACCTGCTACTTCATTAGAAAAATAGTTTCATACCATGCCCAGTTTAGCAGTTTTGTTTTTTTTTTAATTTCTAGCTGTTCTGATTTTTGAGATTCTTTGTTGTTAGGGAACTTTTTCGACCAAGATCAAAATTATATATTTTTTTGGTACTTGATAACGCGAGGATTCGGAAAGTAGAATAAATGTGATCAATCATGTGATCGTCGATGCTCGACCAACTTAATTTTCTACATGGGTGGATCTTTTGCGAGTCCAACAACTCACAAATTTTCTAATTTTCTGATTGGGCCATAGTTTTGCCCTACCAGCCTACAAATTTTACCAAAAATTGTAATTGTTCACTTTGTTTAAATTTGAATCTGTTCACTTATGTTGGTCTTAAGCAAATACCTTGAGGACATTGAATTACAAAGTTTATACGGACTGTACATCACTTTTTAAATAAATGTACATTATTTTTTTAATTTCCTAACCAAGCAGCATCATTAATTTTTTTTTATAATCATTAGGTTCTATTTATATTTAAGGCGTAGGCTCCACTGTATATCAAGATCAAACTGTCAAGTCCATTGAAAATATGTATTTTAAGGTAAGAAGCACCCCTTCATTCAATTCTAACAGTTGTATTTTGGAATCATATTGCAATTTGCCAGGGAGAGAGATTGCAATGCAAATTAGAATGGATAGTTACTAGTTTTTTTTTCTTGTCTTCAAAGTAAGGACTTTCCTTATTTTATCGCTAGCAAATAAATATGACGGTGCTTATATCATTAACTACTCGCCATATCTGCTTGAACAATAATAGGTGGTATTTTTAGAATTGCTATTTCCAACCAGTCACTTATTTAGCATACCCAGTTAGATTGCATCGTCTTATTTTATTTCCAATTTTGAGAACATGGAAATTTAGTAAGCATTGGTTGAGCGGACTTTTTCACAATATGCTATACGTAGTGTCTTGAAACTTAAGAGGGATAGCTTGTAATCTTCTTCTTAGGCCGGACGTACTCATCTAAAACTCTCCTGATTTACTCCATCATTACTTGCTTATATTTTGGAACCTCTCTGTTACTCAAGGCCGAACAACTTCCGTTAGTAAAGATGAACAACCTCTTCCGTTACCTAAAGGTGGTATAATCTCTTTTCGTTACGGTGATAAGAAATTTCGATTTTGTTAAAAAATTATCTCTTCATCTGATTTATTTTAAAACAAACTAAAGTCACAACTTCAACATTCAACACATGTAGAAAAATAGTAGATAACTACAATCAACAAAGAACAATGTGTCTTTCAACCTGGTGCCATAAACACTGTGTCTTTAACCATGTGCCTAAATAATACGAGTATAAAAAACGTTGTGTCCTTTCACTAGGAAGCAAAAGTGGAAAAAACAACGCAAAAAATATTCTTTCAATAGGAAGCAACGTGTCTTTTAAAACTCCCACATAATTTATGTGACATAAATGGAAAACCATGTGTCTTTCAACAAGCAATAGGGAAGCAAAAAGTAAAAAAAAAAAAAAAATTTAATATAACTCACGAACTCGTAGTCACAGACAACAGCACAACTGATATAGATAATAGAATAAAATCTGAAATTTGAAATTCAATTCGAAAAAATTACCTTTGCTTGACAAATTTGAAATTCAATTCGAAGAAATTACCTTTACTTGACAAATTTGGGGATTCAATCTGAAATTAGGGTTTCAAATAATGGAAGAGATCTGGTGAATGTTTTTGACAGAATCGTAAGTCGAACTGTTGCGAGAGGACGATTGAGATTTGAAGAACAACATGATGGATATTCTTAGAGAGCGAACCGTAATCGAACACACAAAACTCGATCAATGTTCAAACTATTTACGCTGCTTCAACCTTCAGGGCTTCGTGAAGGTCACTTTCAGACTTCGCAATAGTTATAGATATTTGGGTCCGCCAAAGTATTACACCCTAAGTCCTTGAATTATTCAAAAATTGCTATTTGAGAATTTTGTTTTAGATTTTTAAAATTACATATTTTTTTTTTTTTTAAATTTGAGGGGGGCAGTTGCCCCCTCTTGGCCCACAGTAAATCCGCCCCTACCGACTGGTAACTAATTATAGCAACTTGCACCGCCATAGAACCAACGCATGTGCTATCCTTGATTTCTTTTTCCCTTAGCTCATAAAACTCGCACCCCACATACCCTTGGAGCTTTCTAAATGCAAAACATTGGCCTTAGGACACCCAGGAGGTTCTATAGCAAACTAAAGTGGGTCTTTAGGTCGACCCTAACGCACCATTCGACAACACGCAGGTATCTTTAGAAAAAGAAGGCTCCATATTTGATTTGATGTTGTTAATGTTGTCATGGGATTGTGTCCTTTTATCCATGTTTGCAGCATTTAGTTTCCGGTAGGGTTGGCGTATAGGCATATCGGATCTTTCCTTAACTCTTTAGGACATGTTTGGCTGTGGATTAGGAGGGGAATAACTTTTTCCCCTATGAATAATTTTTTTTCCCTCGTGCGTTTGGGCTGGCGATAT
>VIGQ01001240.1:50000-52500 GCA_009663005.1 Actinidia chinensis | reverse complement strand
TAGTGTAATTTTACTTTAATGAAAAGAGATGGGGGAGAGAATAAAACAAATCAGTCTCCCCCCCCCCCATCCATTGCCCGGATCCCCTCTCTCTCTCCTCTCCCCATTTCTTCTGGCACCTCCCACCTCAGCAACACTTCCATACTAAACTTACTTCAAGACCCAAGATCAAAACCCTCTGATACGCGAGCATTGTAGCTCAAATGCCACTCTTTTCAACCCTTGAGCTCAAATTCGGGATTAGGGTTTTGTTGAAGGCTCTCTAGGGCTTGATTTTTGTGGAATTGCTAGCCAAAATCCTGAAGGTAGGGGAAAAAATTTCTCATTCTCTATCTTCATTAATTGATTGTGCCCTTCATCTTTCAAGTTAATTTCGTTTGGCTTGGGTTTGATTGTGATGAAAACCCCACTTTGGCCTTGTGTAATCGAAAATCTGTCAGGAATCAATTGATCTTGATGTTGTGTTTAGAATGATGATGAGCCACCCTTTGTGTGGTTTGTACCCAACGAAACTTGGAACACTTGAGTGCACGTGAACTTGCACGAAATGAGCATGTTTTCCGTGTTTCGATTCAGTTTTTGATGCCTTTTTTGGCTCGGTTTTGCTGCCATTTTCGCTATGTTGGACCTCGTTTTGAGTGGAAATAACCCAAATTGTGGCTGCGTTTAGATCCATTTTATGCCTGCACTTTATATCCATTACTGCTGCATTTGTGTACCCAGATTTCAGCTGCGTTGGGCCTCGTTTTGAGCTGAAAATAGCCTTGTTTTGTGAATTTTATATCTATTTTTGCGACTTTTCTATCCGATATTGCTTTGCAGTGTGGTACTCGTTTGGTGTTCCCGAAATTAGCCCGTATAGGCTATGGGTTTGTTGCGGTGTCTTACTTTATTGCGTTACAAATAAATCTGACATTTGGTAGTAAAAGATATGACTGTGTTAGTTGCCTTGTATGTAATTTATCTCAAGCGATAAAAAGGGGTTGGTTTGAGTGTTAAATACCAACCACCAAGATGAGTTGAGAATAAGTAAAGTAGTAATTACGAGGCCACCATTCGGTGTGTCCCCGGGCATGGGTGTACGGAGCCCGTGAAATCCGGCGGGGGGGGGTGTGTGTACGGAGCCATGAACGGGAGGGGGGTACGGAGCCCATTGAAACGGCAAGGGGTGTAGAGGAACCGCAGTTCCTATAGTGAGTTCTAGGAAAGAAAATGATAAAATGGTTTGGAAAAAGATTTAAGAGGTTTGGTGTGCGAGTACACAGTGTTGATAGACATTTGAATTAAAGTTTGAGTTTCCTTAGAATTGACAAGGTTTTGAGGACACTTGGACACCTTGAGATACAAGCAGGATACCGTCTTCTTTGAATTGATACACTTGGCGTCATTGATACCTCCTTCTTTGCTGAACTCAGTTCTGTTACTTTCCTTCCTTATTTAGCATGCCCATATTCATTATAGATGATATAGCGGTTGTAGAGATTTTTTTCTTACATGGGCTTTGGCTCATCCTATTAATTTTTCAGGTACACCTCGTGATCATGAATGGAGGTGCTTGACGTGTGGCATGTATCATATTTTTTGAAAGCTTAACTTGGACGGAGTTGTGGTAGCATCCTATATTATTTATTTTTGAGAGATGGTTCTGTGAACTCCTTAATTTTACTCGTTCACTTATGAAAATGATTGTAACACATTAAACTTACACTTGTCATTGGAAGGGAAAGGGAATGCGTTTTGGACTCATTATTGTATGAAGTTGGGACTTTGAAAGCCTAATTGAGGAGGTTATGGTTTTATTTTGGAATATTTATTTTTGATGTCGATAAAGAAAAAATGGGGCGTGGACACATCCCGTCTTTCTGCTGATATTTTTAGTAGTGTATATTTATCTATCTAAATGCAGTTTTCAAGCGTAGGGACCACCTACAGTGATGGGCAAGATTGAGTTTTTGTTGTAAATTTGAAAAAAATAAAGAAAATAAAAATCTGACTGTTTTGAAAATGGTATGATTGTCTAAACTATCTAGCAAGTAAAGGTAAATAACTTGAACAAAGTCAATGGTAAATTAATACGAAAAAGTCTTGGGGTTGATTGTTCCAATCGATTTCAGGTCTTGAAATTTCAAAGGAGATGATTTTATAACTTAAATCCTTCAATTTCGTAGTGAGTCTCGGATTCGAAAGATTTACTGATAAAATACTTTGTTCTTTGAAGAACCGGTTCAACTTTTTAGGGTGAATCGGTTCAACTGCAAAAGTTCTAAATTGAATCGGATTTTAGAGTCGGAGGATAGATGATACCACGATTCACGCAATACTTAGACTAGACTAGGTTTATGCATACCATTCCGAAACATAATCAATCAATCAAGTTTTCGATAATATTTAGAATAATGAAGATTGAAGAATGATCAAATTCTCAATATTTTAACTTTAAAAACCAAAATATCAACTCCTTTTTCTCCAAAAACTTTCAATCGATCTTAACTATCAATCC
>VIGQ01001240.1:25000-30000 GCA_009663005.1 Actinidia chinensis | reverse complement strand
CCAGTGCAGCCATAGTGCAGGCCAGCGCAGTCAGTAGTAGTCACTCGCCGTCCGCACACCGTACAGTATCGTGCCAGTCTAGACCTTGTGCAGCACCTCTACCCCTATAGGCCATCTTTGACCTTCTTTTTCCTGGTGATGCATATTACAGAGTTATTTATTGCTCTTCCGTCCTTTCGGGTGACCGAGACTGTACTCGTTGCTATCGTCGTTGAAGTTGTATTAGATTTCCTATGATTGGTTCTTGGTTTTGCTTTAATGGCTAACCCAATCAAGGAAGTTGCTTCGGTTGTTCCAATCCCTATTGCTCTAAGTCCAGTACCTGTTTCTCTTTCTCATTCCCAACTAGCTAAACGTGTCATGAGCTCTTATTTAATGAAAATAATTTTCATATTTGGTCTTGCTCTTTTCGACTCTCTCTTGGATGAAAAAGCATAAGACAAGTTGGATTCTGGGATGAATCGAATTAGCCGACTGAATTCGATCCCAAGTTTGATGAGTGGGATGCAGAAACTCTATCATTTGGGCTGGATGTTAACTTGTCGAGGACAGGAGTAACATAGGTTATGTAATCATATCACCATCATGGTTGTACTTGCTTTGAAAAAGATGGAGCTGTTGAATCCAAGCGCCTTGTTGTAAGAATACATATCAATTTTTGTTGGTTTAAAACCTGAGTTTGAGTTCTTCAACTCAAATTTAAACAACATCAAATTTGTATCCCTATAAAGGCATGTTATTGTGGATGTGATGGAGTTAGAGGCACTGAAACACCTTCTACCATCGTTTCCTACTTGAGTCTTCTCTTATTGTTTCTAGATCAGATGGCCTGGTTGCTTTGTTTGAGACTCGTAAATATTGTCACCTATCTTGTAGCAGAACAAGTAACTAGGGCTGTGGTGGCAGTCGTAAGGTGGTCATGGCCTGTGGTCGTGGCCAGTTTTGGAGCGATCATCGAATCGGTGCTATTGTCGAATGGAACCAATTGCAATTGCTGAGTTACTGAATTCCTCAATCAATTTCAGGAATCAAAGTTCCTCAAGTGCAGTCGTCCATTGGGTTGAGTCCCCCCCCCATCTTTGGTGCCATGACCACTATAGCTGCAAGGACTCCTATCACCCTTCTGGTAAGTCAGGTCACCCTAATGCGATTCTAGGGCTAATCACATGAACTAGGAGCGTTCTAAACGTACATTTCTTGTTAATTTTGTTAATCAGTCTTTTGTATTGTCTGATGGATCATCTATTATCATCGTAGTTAGGGTGATGCCTGCTTGTCCTCAGATATTACTATTTTCGCAATTGATTATGTTTCCGAATTGGCTATATAGTTTTTTCGTTATCGTCTTGCAAAAATCTTAATTATATTGTTATCTTCTACATCTACGGTGTTTCTTTTGTAGGACCTAACTTGGAAGAGGAAGATTTTTGGCAGGGGTCATCCGCGTGATGGACTATAATTACTTGGGGGATCAGTCAACATATAGTGCTTTTCCTCTAGTCTTAAAGCCTTCAATCCACTAGTTTTAAAGTCATCCGTTTTAAGTCCGTCTTTTTAATTCCATTAGTTTTTTCTAGTAAAACTTTAGATTTGTGGCATGCTCGTTTAAGGTATGAAAATTCTTAGTATTTATGTTGCCTTTTTTCCATTTAAATAAAGCTGCCAATAATTTAATTTTATGTTCAATTTTTTGAATTGTCTAAACATACTCTCACCTCTTATATTTCTTGTATGCAATCGTGGGGGGGGGCACCTAGTGCTTGACCTTGTTCAACTCAGTGTTGTGATCTGTCTCCGTTACTTCTTTCTTCAACATCGTTATTATGTCACTTTTATAAATTATACACTCATTGTCCTTAGACTACCTGATCGCCATAAATCCTGAGTTTTTTCTCCACTTTACAATTTCTTGCAAATGATCAAATCCCATATCATACAGTTGTACGCACTATCCGGTTAGATAATGATCGTGAATATATCATGAATGAGTTTCGTATTGAACTTAATTACACATGTATATCTATCAACTCACTTGTCCTCTGAATATAATAATGGAAAGATATAATTGTATTAATTATCCACACCTCAACAAAATAACCGGACCTATATCTAAGTAAGGAAAAGTAAATAAAGAAAAATCAAGTGACTAAGTTTGTCACATGACCTATTATAATGACTAGATTAAGCAAGCTTCCTAACCTATTAGGATCGAATCTCCTAATTTCAATGCTCCCCCTTCAGGTGAGGCGAAGACATCGACGAGTCAGAATTTTACAAGAGATACTTCCATAATAAGAGCCCATAGATTTGTGAACAGAATCAGCGGTGGACAAAAATGGGACAAAGTTGGGATAATAACCCCCTGAACTTTTTTGCCAAAGAATTGAATATCAACTTTGATGTGCTTCGTTCCTCATGAATGACTTGAATTAGATGATCACCTGATCACAAATTATCGAAAAACAAGGAGACGGTTTGTCATTGAGAAGGCCATCTGATCAGCAAGATCGAAGCCAAGAGCTCACTTGTATCCCTGACCACACACGATACTCAACTTTGGCAAATACCTAGATACACCGCTTACTTCTTACTTTTGATATAGAGATGACTAACCAAAAGTACAGAATCCAAAAGTAGAGTGTCTATCCTCTTAGCCCCGCTATTCAGCATATGTAAAGCATGAAAATACTCGTCTGGGTTCCGGACTTGTAGAACATCTAAACAAAGACCCTCTAAGGTCCGAAGATGTGATACATAAAATCTATATGAGAGGTACGCGGCTAGTGCATACCATCTCACAACACTAATAGCAACGTGAGATTATGTATCATATTTGTCAATTAAATGAGGTGACCCACAAGGCGTTGATAGATGGATAGATTTGGTAACAATTCCTCTGATTCAGATGTATTCTTTAGATTTTGGTACCATAGGCGTAGATGTAGGTTTACACCCCAAGCATACTTGTATTCGAAGAAGGTTAAGAGAATTTCTTCCATGAGAACAGGATACATTCGCAAGACCGAGCAAGCCAACCTCAATACCAAGAAAGTAACAAGAAAAACCTAAATCCTTAATGTTAAAAAGTTTTTGAGGCCACATTTCGCATGAATAATACCAGAATCCTGTCTCTCATAATACTGATATCATCAACATAAAACTAAGATATAATGCAACCTATCTTGAGACTTGCAAAGAATAAAAAAGTATGATATGAGTGGCACTAAACAAATCCCATAAACCAGACTACCTCACTGAAGCATTTAAACTAAACCATATGAAACTACTTAAGGCCATAGATAGATTTTCAGAGGCGAGAAATATTTCCCAAATACTCCCCCTGAACCCAAAAATCGGGAGGCGGATCCATATATATAGTCTCAGAAAGTTCACCATTAAGGAAGATATTTTTTATATCCAAATTGGTGAAGAGGCCACGAATATGAGGCAAACATGGGAAACCAAATGGCAAATCGTGTTTAATTGGGCAATGGAAGAAAAGTGGACCCAAATCCCTTTAGATTGTGGGGCTTCTGAAATGAGCAAAAACATGTAAATCGAAGACACGAGGGAAGTTATAGAATAAAGTAATAGCCGGAGGCAAAAAAGGGATTATGGAGTGGTGCCTTTGCCTTGTAGTGAGTACTCGATTGGGGGTGTGACGATTAATAACTTGAGTTTTAAGGAGTTGGATGGGCTGGACTTGACTAATGATATCAATGCAAGGTTGGGCTTCTCTTCTTGCGTGCTGAGTGTCTGGCTGCAATGGTTTAGGGGGTGTTAGAATGGGCTGTGGATCCCCTGTCCCAAAACCTCTGTCCCAGACCCCTGTCCCACGTCCAAATGCTTGACACCTGTCCAAATATAATTTATCAGAAAAGATTTTGTAATTAGGTAAATTATATTTGGATAGATGTGAAGCATTTGGGTGTGGGACAGGAGGCTGGGATAGGGGTTTTGGGACAGGAGATCCGAACTCGTTAGAATGTCTCACATCGCCCAATTATGATCCTTTGTGTGATCTATAAGATTTATATTTCCTCTCCTTAATACCTGAATTTTAAGGAGATGGATTTGTTGAGATTTAGGTCACACAATTCGCGTGATGAGGCCTATGAACTGCGCTCGAGAGCGTGAATTGACGAATTATGGTGTAATTCGGACAAAAATCGTGAATTACAATAACTCAATTCGCGTATTACAAACGAATTGTGTAGATTATCATGTGACGGCCTCATCGACGCGAGCCGTTCTGACGACTTCTTGGCCGCTCTAACCCTGTTTGATAACGGGAGGGATAGGGGGATTGGACTACCAATCCGGTGGGGCCCTAATCCGTGTTTGGTTTCAGCCGGGAGGGCCGGACTAAATAGGTCCGCCGGACTACGAATCCCCCCAAATGGGGGTGTTGCTAAATCCCATGGAGGAGGGTGGGATTACAATTCCCCCCTACTCCGAACCCTCAAAATGACATTTTTTACCTTGATATTGTATATTGGTAAGTAAAAGGGTAATAAATATGAATTTTATGAAAAAAAAATTTTAATAAATTTTGGACAAACTATGAACCACATTACCCTTGATATTTTACTAATCCCACTTGTTTAATCCCGTGCAAACCAAAAACCCCGGTCGGACTAGGCCCTCATTCACTAATCCCACCTCATTATCAATCCCAATCCTAATCTCACCTCATTACTAATCCTACCAATTCTTATCCCTTTATCAAACGAGGCCTAAGATCACTGTCCAGAAGTCCTTCGCCTGCTTTCTGAAAAAATTCCCACAATCAAACCCACAATCTCGAGATCGTTTAAAACAAGATTCAATAGCAATCGAGTTAGGTTATAAGATGATTTCGCAGTCGAAGCACCACGGGTCGGGAGGATTCAGCTTGGTTACTCATTCTTGGCTTAGATGTGGTGTGAAGTTACGATGGGTGATCTGCGAGAGCAATGCGGACAACGAAGATGCAACAGAACGAGACAACGGAGAGGAGA
>VIGQ01001240.1:0-5000 GCA_009663005.1 Actinidia chinensis | reverse complement strand
TTTTAGACCTTCCTGCATTTGGAACTCTTTCGTGGTTGAGCCATTGACTAAAACCAAGAGGAATGCTGAAGATTACACATTCTCTAATCCATGAGATCCATTTCGCTGGAAAGCCAAGAATCTTTTTCATAATGAACAGGAAATTCCAATTCAAAACTTGTTGAAGCCTTTTTCAAAATCCAATTTATAATCTGACCCTTCCTCTTGTTTTGGGAAAACACGAATAAAAATAAAAAATCAAATTGGTTTACTACCCATGGACTTGCAACCTAAAATACCTCGATTTAATTTGGGATGGTTGGGGGATTGCATTTGTAACTATGTGTTTTCCTATTATATTAAGATTTGTTGGGCCATTTATGGCTGAAAAAAGTAAAATACTAGCAGAGGAAAATAATGGTAGGGCTAAATTTTTTTTTTTAAAACAAAAAAAAGAAAGAAAGAAAGTGGGCTGAATATCAACGTCTCTCTTTGGCATGGAAAAATGTAAGTATTTTTTTGCTAATGCAGTGTTGACCTTGCTCTTATTTTTCTTCATTTATTTTTTCTATTTTTTGTTTCTTTTTATACTGCAGCTGCTACAGAGAATTTTAGCTTCTCAAGTCTGAATCTCAACGGTGAACTGTTGGATAGAAGAGCTCTCTTTTTATCTAAAGCCTGGATTAGGTTCTTCTTCTTAAATATTTACATTCTCTAATATTTACAGAGAGCCAAGGAAAAGAGAGTGAAGTAAAAAAATGTGTACCTCCTCAAGAAATTATTGAGAAGCTTGGATGTTTGATATTTGATGAAGGCGGTAAAAGGCAACAAAGCACATCATATGTTGGTCACTACAAGGCGAACTGAGAATCTGGAAGCTGAAATGAGAAGACTTGAAGTCGTTGGGAAATAACGAAAGAAAAAGTTCGGTGAGGCCAATGATATGGTGAAGAGGTTGAGGCTGCTGTTTCAACGACTGGCGAACGGATGTGGACGGTATGAAACAAAGCATCAGAAGACTTGTGGGGCAAAGGACTGGCTGAGAAAAGCATGCATTGTCTTTGTGTGCTCGTGTCCCAACATCAAGTGTGGGCGCTACCGGCTGAGCAGCGCCTAGCTGAAGAGAGGACAGAGGTGTCAAGAAACTCACTCGGATAGCCATTTGATGAAATTTCACACCATAAGCCACCTCCCCCCAAACTGAATTCCATCCAATGTAACTATAAATTATGTGCCCTTGGCTTTCGAGAACACCGATTCTCAAGGCGATCATGGATGCATTAAACGATCCCAAAGTTACATGATTGGCGTACAGGACTTGGAGGCGTTGGTAAACAAGATTAGTCGAAGGGTCCGCAAACGATGCGAGAGAATGGGACTTTTAAGCAAGCCCCATTAGGCAACTTCGAGTAAGATCCAAGTGAAGGATATTCAATCGAAACTGGCTGGCGGTTTTATTTTTCTACATAGCACTGGAATGCTGCGGCAGAGGACAAGATAAGAGCAAGTCGGTTATGGGATAAACTTTCCAATGGGGAGAAATATCTCGTAATATTGGATACATTTGCGAGAAGGGGACTTGAAGGCAAAGGTATTCCTATCCCAGAGGCACAGACAGGCTGCCAAGTGGTGCTAACATATCGAAATGAAGGTATGATAAAGCAAATGAAGTTGATAGAAGTTCCAGATTGTGAACTTCAGAGTAGAAGCATGGACCTTCTTCAAGAAGAAGGTGGGAGATTCTGTGACTCTCCTGAATCCCCTCTTCCTCTAGCCAATCAACCACCCATCCGAACGAAGGTGTGCCCGGCCCTCAACACCATGTCACCGGTTCCGGATAGTCGCCATATAAAGAAAATGCGATGCTGGGCAGCATTGGAAGGTAAGCAAGGCATGCGTGGGAAAACTGCTCTAGATAAACTGGAAGTGCTGCTACAAGACATTGAAGACTCGGACCAAGTTTTTTGTTCTTAAGGGTGACCTACGATATGTACATATCTGTTAGCTCTACCCCCCTGACTCAGTTGATTTGACTTGCAGTTGTTTGCTCACACGCTTCTTACCCTTTTCTCTCCCCCCATCTCTTTCTTCTACTATACTTTCAGCATAGATTTTTGAAGCGGAGCGCACCCGCTACCAGAAGAGTCCGACCCAGGCTAACGACGATATCCTGATGAAGGCAACCGTCTGCAATATTCAAACCTCGCTCGTCGCTTATTTCTGCTCGCGACCTTCTCTAAAAGCTAGAGCCTCAGTCGTACGCAAGAGCCCTAGTAGACCCCTCACACCGAGATACGAAGGGCTATAGAGGAGGAGTCGACCGATCGTTATCGACGGAAATGCTCTAGAGCTGCGAGCGGATGTAGGACCATATTCGCCGTAGACGCAAGAAATGTGTCATCGATAACAGGGGTTGCTACTCTCAAATCGTATTTCTTTGTTGTCAGATGGCCGAGAGGGAAAACATTGTCTGAATGCATGATGTCATAAGAGAACTTGGTATCAGAATTGCATGTGATGGAAAACGCATTTCTGATAGCGGATGGTATCCGGGCTGGCCCGAGGACACCTGAGAATGGGCCGTATTATAGATTTCAATACAGATCAGGAAATATAAATCAGCTTCCAGATGAGTTGTCATATCCACAAACTCCACACCTTGATAGTGCGACATATCAACGATCCCCGCCTTAAGTTCCGACAGGTTTATCAGTGGCATGAAGAAACTTAACGTTTTAGTTTTTAATGGAATGTGTTTGTTGCCATTCCCATCATCACTTGGACAATTGGCAAAACCTTCGGCTGTTAGGCCTGAATCAAGGCGAGTTGGGAGACATAAAGATACTTGGGGACCTAAAGACTAAACTTTGAAGTTCTTAGCCTCGAGGCTCTAATATTGAGGCATTGCCCAGAGATCAGGACAATTGACGTCTCTGTCGTTAGATCTGAGAGAATGTAACGACCTCAGCGTGAGTCCACAAGGTGTCATTTAATCAATTTAACCCAAACTGGAAGAATTATACATTCCAGAGAGATTGACACAATGGAAGGCCACTACTGACAAGAAGCAGGACACAAGCCAGCAATGTAGTCTTGATGAGCTAAGTTAGTGAATAATCAATAACCACTTTACCATATTTAATATACCAGATGTCCTGCTTTGACCAAGAAGCAAACTGCAGTTGAGAACTTGAAGTTGGTTTTAAGATGATTCAGTGGGTTCTATGTTTGAGTATTCTAAAAATTTTCAGAACAAGCATCTGAAACTTGTAGGCATTACATTTAAAGGCTGAGTCAAGCCTTGGTGCACAAAGCTGAAGTATATATCTCCACGAAAAATTTTTTTTTGGAAGGTTGAAGAAGGTGCTTCATGACAGGCTGATGGAGGGGAATTTTGAATTTGAAGTCTCTCGAGTTAAATTGTGTTTAGATTGGAATATCTTATTGCAAACCAAAAATTCAGTGTCATGCAGTTAACCTAAGTGTCTTAATATTCAATCATGTGGTAAACTTGAGATATTCTCTCTCCCTATCCTGCGCAAAGCGGACTTCTCCAAACTCGACGCTAGAAAATAAATCCCGTCCAATGAGGTAAATGTTGGAGTGACGGAGAAGAGATGAAGCGAACTCACAAAAAAGATTTGTTTCAGAATAAACTAAAGTATATGCCTATTGAAACGGAGCTACCAAAAATCATAAGCTTTATCCCAAAAGGACAAGATAGCAAACGAACAGAAACTTTTCTCCCCATTCACAATCTCTTTAAACGAAAAAGGTATATTATGCTATCAATATCCTTTCATTTTATTTTGATCTTTCATGTTGCTTATGAAAATGCTTCCCTGTCAAGGCATAAAAACTTTAATAAAAACTGTCCGTGCTCCTGACGCAATGTCCCTATCACTGCACTTTTGGTGAATGGGGGGAAGATATACCTTCATCTCTCATGTTACCTATTTACTATCAGGCTGTTCATTTGTTTAGGCCTATCTTGTAGCTCATGCATGAAAAAAATAAATAAATAGTTGATCCGATAATCATCGCCATCTTATTTATTGTCTATAAAATGGGACATGGACTACAAGTGTGGTTTTGATAACAACTAAAGAATAAATCTATGAAATTAGGTGGCTGGAATTATCGGATCAATCTGATTTTCTTTATAGATGCTATTCACAATTGCCTAAAAAATAAATAGGACCTGGTTATCAAAATATATAAAAATTGAGCGCGTGCTCAAATGGTGTACCCTTGATTTCTTGGGGAGGTTTGGGTTCAAGTTTATGAGACGGGTCGAACACCCATTTGTGCTGACTAAACGTATTTAATGCATCTAATATGCCTAATAAAAAATATGAAAAGTAAAGCAAAAATAGACCATGTGACGGGCCTGAGGTGAAAAATGGACTGAAGAGAAGCCTAATCCTTCTAAAAATAAACGTACAATCTCAAATTATGACTTATATATATCTAATGTCATTATCATTTTCTTTAGATTTGTGAAAACATTATCTGGTGAATATTTTATTCAAAAAAAACAAAGAAAAAAACAAAGCAGTATTGAGAAAATTATGACATTTGTTTCTTTAATATATTAGTGTGGATGTAAAAAACAAGATGGATAGAGTGGCATATATCATTTTTTATGGGGTGAAGGTTAACGCCTCTTCGTGGATAAATTGTTCCAAAATACCATCAATGATTATTTTAAATCCTCAACTAATGACATATATTGAGTCTCCCCCACTCTCTCCAATCATCATCACACTTATCATGAGTATTTATGCAATCGACTGTTTGTTGCGATTTGACCTAACCAACGATCTCCATGACAATAAGTTTGTTGTTACTGATGATGCTTAATCAAAGCTATCTATCAGATTGCATCTTATATCTAGGTGTCAACCTATGTTACGTGATTGTGTCTGGTCCTGGTGCGGGTCCAATTATCAGACTTCTTAAACTAAACTTTACGGGAATTAGATAACGAGTCCAAAAGTGGTAGGTTACCCTGGGCGTAC
>VIGQ01001783.1:57500-62319 GCA_009663005.1 Actinidia chinensis | reverse complement strand
CTGAATATCGCCCCACTGGAACGGCTTGTATGAATTGGCACTATATCCCGACGCTCCAGGCGCTGCCTCCACTCTACTCATCACTCGGTCTGGCACTCCAACGATTATAATGCGGGCCCTTGTAGAGCTGCAGTTGCACCAACAGTCCCGGTGTGCTTGGCTAGTGATCGGTGAATCGATGATAAACCCTAATCCTGAAACTGAGTGGGTTTGCAGCGATTCGACAGACTGCTTCCGAAGACTTGTCACCGGCATAGTCCATGAGGTCATCTTGGGCGATGAGAGGTTAACAAGAGGAAACCATCTATGTCGGGCTATCGTGCTCTTGCCTGTGCAAGGATGACCCTTCCTTGCTATATTATCGGTGCATCAACTGTTCCTGCAACATCCCTCATCTGCTTGTTCTTCCATGTCCATCTCCAAGTTTGGTTCTGCGCATCCATCCTGCAACGTGTTGATATTGACCCCGCAATTTAATGGCCTCTTCTAATGACAATGGCTATCTGACAGGCCTTTTGCATTTTTTTAGGTTTGTTTTACGATTTCACACGCACAAGCGCGCTACGCATTATTACCCTGCCACTTCATTAGAAAAATAGTTTCATACCATGCCCATTTTTGAAGATTTTTTTAAAAAATTTTTAGTTGTTTCTGATTTTGAGTTTCTTCGTTATTAGTGAACTTTTTTAACCAAGATCAAAATTATATATTATTTTCGGTCTTGGTAACGTGAGGATTTCGGAAAGTAGAATAAATGTGATCAATTATGGTGCTATCCGTGCTCGACCAACCTCTTTTCTTTCTACACATGGGTGAATCTTTTATTTGAGTCCTCCAACTCCACAAATTTTCTAATTTTCTTGGGCCAGAGTAGCCCCTACACTCACAAATTTTACCAAAACAATTGTAATTGTTCAACTTTGATGAATTTGATCTGTTTAATATAATTTGGTCTTTTACAAAGCAATAATACCTTGAGGACAATTGAGTTCCCAAGTTGTACGGACTGTACATCACTTTTACATAAAAATGTACATTATTTTTATATACTAACCAAGCAGCATAATTATTTTTATAATCATTTTGGTTCTATTTTATATTTCAAGGCGGTAGACCCAACTGTATATCAAGATCAACTGACTCCAGGTCCGATTGAAAATAGTCTTTTTAAGTAAGAAAGCAACACTTCATTCCATCTAACCAGTGTATTTTTGGAATCATATTGCAATGTGCCGAGGAGAGAGATTGCAATGTCAATAGAATGGATAGTGACTAGTTTTTTTTTTAATTGTCTTCAAAGTAAGAACTTTCCTTATTTTATCTCTACAATAAATATACGGTGCTTATATCATAACTTACTCGCCATATCTGCTTTGAACCAAATAAACATAAACTATAGTTGGCATTTTTATAAGTGCTATATCCACCATTCAACTATATTCACATATCCAGTTAGATTGAATCGTCTATTTTATCTATTTGAAAACATGAAAACTGTAAGCAGGCATTGTTTTAGAAGTGACCTTTTCAACTATATGTTATAACGATATTGTCTTGAAACTTAGAAGGATAGCTTGTGAATCTTATTTTTAAGCCCCCGTATCGTACCAAGCTCAAACTCATCCTGATTTACTCTATCTTACTTTCTTTATATTTTGGAACCTCCTCTGTCACTAAAGGAGGCCGAACACTTCCGTTAGTAAAGATGGAACCACTTCTTCGTTACTAAAGATGGTATATCTCTTTCATTACGGGTGATGAGAAACTTAGGGTTGTTAAAAAATAATCTCTTCATCGATTTGAGTTTACAAAAAAAACTAAATCCACCAATCTCAACATTCAACAACAATTAGAAAATAGGATATAAATTACAATCAATAAAAGAACAATGCGTCTGTCAACCTGTGCCCCTAACATGTGTCTTTCACCAGGTGCTAATACTAAGAGTAAAAGAAACGTGTGTCTTCAATAGGGAAGCAAAACGTGAAAAAACAACCAAAAAGATTTCTTTAAATAGGGAAGCATGTGTCTTTTCACTCTTCCCCACATCATTATGTGACCATAACTGGGACTATGTGTCTTTCAACAATCAACGGGAAGCAAAAGTAAAAAAAGAATAAAACCAACCAAAATTAATAAACTCACAAATCGCAATCACATCAACAGTACAACTGATATAAGATAATAGAATAAAATCTGAATTTGAAATTCATTCGAAGAATTACTTTGCTTGACAATTTTGGGGATTAATCTGAAATTAAGGGTTTCAAATAATGGCAGAGATCCTATGAAAGTTCTTGACAGAATCTAAGTCCAACTGTTTACGAGAGGCGATTGAGATTTGAAGAACCACGTACTCGATGTTCTTAGAGCGAACTGTAAATCGAACGCAACAAAACATGCGATCAATGTTCAAACTATTTATTACGCTGCTTAACTCTTCATCAGGGCTTCTCGTGAAGGTCCACCTTCATGACTTCACAATAGTTATAGATTTTGGGGTCCGCCAAGTATTACACCCTAAGAACCCTAAGTCCTTGCATTAGTCAAAAATTGCTATTTGAGAATGTTGTTTTAATTTTTTAAACATTACATAATTTTTTTTTTAAAATTGAGGGGGGGGGGGGGGGCACTTGCCCCCTTGGGCCCCACAGTAAATCTTGCCCCGCGATTGGTAACTATTTAGTATCTTCACCGACCATAGACCCAACGCCTGTGTCTATCCTTAATTTCTTTTCCCTTACCTCCTAAACTCGCACCCTCACACCTTGGGAGCTTTCTATGCAAAAACCATTTTGGCCTTAGAGACCCTCCCAGGAGGTTCTACAATACAAACTAAAGCGGTCCTTATGTCGAACCTAAGGCAACCATTTCGAACAAACATCGCAGTAGCACGCAGGTATCTTTAGAAAAAGAAGCTCCATATTTTGATTTGATGGTTTTTGTTTCTGTTGTCATGGGATTGTGGGCCCTTTGACCATTTTGCAGCTTTAGTTTTCCGTAGGGTTGGCGTATAAGGCATATCGGATCTTTTCCTTAACTCTTTAGAGTTATATTCTAAACCAACTAGCACCCATACACCAAACCAATTCAATCTTAATCAAATACTATTTGTTTGAAGAGGTGACAATGTAAATTATTTGGTTTTGGAGGCCAACTAAAATTACTTGATGTTTTGGAGGGGCAAAATGAATTTTGATAATTTAAACTAAAATGCCGTGCCTAAAGCAATTGCCTGTGGAAAGTTGGTCTGCTGTTTGTTTTTATTCCTCGCTTTTCTACCACTACTTTTTTTTTTCCTTCCCCCTTTCCTTTTAGTTTACCCCTTCGATGTAGCTGAATTTTGATAGTTGAAACCTAAAACGCATGCCGAAAGCAATTGCAGTGTAGGTGCAGTCTGCTGTTGTTTTATTCCTCGATTTTCTACCACTACTTTTTTTTCCCCTTTCTCTAGGTACCACTTGATGTAGCTAGATGTTCTTTGTCCTGAGCCACACCACGATACTCAACTTTGGCAGTAGACCTAGGGACAATCGCTTGCTTCTTATTTTTCCATGAGATGACTAACACAAAAAGTACAGAAGTCAAAAGTAGAGTGTCTATCACTCTTAGACCCCGCATAGTCAGCATCTGTAAAGTATGAAAGACTCGTCTGGGTTCCGGACTTGTAGAACAATCTAAGACCAAGACACGTCTTAAGGTACTGAAGAATGTGATACATAAAATCTATATGAGAGGTACGCGGCGAGTGCATAAACTCGCTCAAACACTCATAGCAAAAGTGAGATTATGTATGTATTTGTCAAAATTAAAGAGGGACCCAAAAGCCGTGATAGATGGATAGATTTGGATACAATTCCTCTGACTAGTGATACTTAAATTTGGTACCATAGCGTAGATGTAGGTCTACACCCAAGCATACCTGTATTATGAAGAAAGTTAAGAGATTTCTTCCATTGAGAAAAAGGATACATTTCGCAAGACGAGCAACCTCAATACCAAGAAAGAACGAAGAAACCTAAATCCTGTAATGCAAAAGTTTTTTGAGGCCACATTTCGCATGAACAATACTAGATCCTCGTCCCCATAAGAAAAATATCATTCAACATAAAAACTAAGATAATAATGTACATACCTTAAGATTGCCAAAAAATAAAGCAGTATGATAGAGTGGCACTAAACAAATCCCATAACCAGACTACCTCACTGAAAGATACCTAAACCATAGAGATAATTAGGTATAGATAGATTTCAGAGGCGACGAAAATTTCTCAAAATACTCCCCCGGAAACCCAAAAAATCGGGAGGGGATCCATATAATATAGTTCAGAAAGTTCACCATTAAGAAGACATTTTATATCCAATGGGTGAAGCGGCCACGAATATGAGGCAACATGGGAAACCAGAAGGCAAATCGTATTTAATTTGGCAATCAGAAGAAAAGTGGCACCCAAATCCCTTTAGATGTGGAGCTCCTGACTTGAGCAAAACATGGACATTCGAAGACACGAAGGAAGATAAAGAATAAAGTACTAGCCGGCTAAAGGATATGGAGTGGTGCCTTGCCTTGTAGTACTCGATTGGGAGTACGATTAATACTTGAGTTTTAAGGAGTGGATGAGCGGACGTGAATAATGATATCATGCACGGTTGGAGCTTCTCTTTTGCGTGCTGAGTGATCTGGCTGCAATGGTCAGGCGGGGTAGAATGGGCGGGGATCCCTGTCCCAAAACCCCTGTCCCAGCCAGTGCCTGGTGTCCCACGATTTCAAATACTTGACACCGTTCAAAGATAAATTGATCAGGAAAGATTTGTACAT
>VIGQ01001783.1:50000-52500 GCA_009663005.1 Actinidia chinensis | reverse complement strand
TTGAAACGTATAGCTAAAGCTTTGTGAATAAAATAAATGCATTGAACATAAAATTACCATGGATTGTTTTCATTACATACATATTATAGTTACATAAAACATGTAATTATTTCTTTAACTTGAAGCTTCAGTAAAACATAGCCTTGACATATCATTAAAAAAACCGGTGAGCAGAAATGTTTCATATCTTCTTGAAATTATGCACATATCGTAGGGTGTAAATACTCGGCATACATACTAGCCGTATAGGCTAGGGTGCTCTTTAGGGCCAGAGATCCTATCGTACAGGATGGTCTTATTCACGTTCCCATCCGTCTAGGACTATCTGGATGATTAAGTTCCCGCCAGAAAGGACCAGAGTATCACCAGGATAACATACTTGAAACATACATGCTTTTCAATAATTTCATGCTTAGACATTAATTCGTAAACATGTATCCATGGGTTCTATACACAACATAATAGCAATATGATATTCTGCAAGACATGGCATTTTTAGCATAACAAATCATTTTAGCATGAACACAATGAAAACATTGCTTATGCATAATATAGAGGAATATTTTTGAAAAGATAATAGTTTTATTCATGCATCATGCCCTACCACCTGGGTTCTCTTGTTAGGTTGCTAACTGCGTGTCCATACAATTAGGTAAGGAATGTCAATACAAGTTCGAATTAGGACGAATTAACTCATAAAAAGTCTTGACTAACTCTTAAATTCTAGTTTTAGGTCAAGACTCTTAACATGGCTAAGTTTTCATTATATCTATTAAAGACCCTTATAAACTTGGGCAAACATTTAAATGTTCTAAGGAAAAAGGCCAAATCTGTCTCAATATTAGCCTAGGCGTCTGAACTTCGTTCAAGGCTAAGTCAGGCGTTTGGCACGCTGGCATTGGACGCTTCATTGGCGTTCGGACACTTGGGTTCGGGACGTTGTCATTGGGCGTTCGGAACGCTTCAATGGGTTTGACAAGTGAATAGTAACTGACACTCGAATGTTTTTTCTCAAAACTTATACCAATTCAACTCAATCTTTCGAGCAAACCCTCATAGAATACTAAATACAACTTAAGAGAACTATCTACTTCAATTTAAAACTAAATAACCATTAAATCACAAGGGGAATCTAAGTTAAAACCAAACTAAAACCCTAACTATACAAAGACATAGATTTATGTGTTTAAGGTATATACCTCTCTTAAAATCTGAGCTTGAGCTTCTAAGGCAAGAAAAATTGAACTTTCCAAGCTATCCTTCCTCTTCTGCTCTCTTCTTCTTCTTCCTCTCGTTATGCTCTTTTCTTCCTCTCTCTCTTTGTATGTGGGTTTGTATATGGTGTGGTGGAGGCGTGTTTGTGTATATGTGTATAGTTTGTTGAGGACACATGGGACATCTTCCCAGTGGCTTTCCCACTGTAACTATAGTGTTCCCGTTTCTTGTCATTTAACGTGGTGTCGAACGCTCCTTTAGGGTTCGGACTCTAGGAGTTCGACGTTCCCTTTAGGCGTCGAACTCTAAGAAGGATTTTTGAATCTAGCGTTGAACTTTGTTGCTTATAGTTCGAAATATGCGAGATTTGAAATCTGAATTTTGGCTTTAGCGTTCGAACTTCCATATGACGTTGAACGCCAAGAGAAAAATGGGCAAAAACTTAAAGTCTTAAAGTCTTAAATTTAATCTAACTTATTTTTGGTCCTTTTTGACTCTTAAGTCTCTAATACGTACTAATTTGCGTACAGTCGCCTCCTTACGATTTAGGGAATTACGAATTCAGGGTGTTACATGACCATAAACATTACAATTCCCACTACCACCACCTCGCCCACGCTGCAAATGAACTAATGCGCACACTGTTATATAAAAGTTCATGTTGGCATTCATAGGGAAGAAAATTATGTTTGTAAATTTAATGAATAGTGTTTGTTCATATATTTATTAGGGAATCGTGAAATTTAATGTTGCTGAGCCAAATACAAACAAGAAAAAAAATGAGAATTACTTTACAGAAATGTGTGGTGAGTCCAACCCACTATTGTGCCCAAGCCCAGTTGGGACTAACATGGGTGTCCATGTAGGAGCGCAAAACTCTCTAGTTAACTAGAACTCTGAAGAATTATGCTCTTGAAAAGTAGTCTTGAGTTAGGATAGTTTACTTACATAGAATATGATAATAATTAAGTCTCCTATTGGAAGTCTACTACCTCCTTCCTTTGGTTATAAAAGGAAGAGTGGGTGTTGAGACTTGTGTGTGTGTTGTGAAAAAAAGGTGCTTGAGAGTGAGAGGACCCAAGACAGAGAGAGATTGTGTGAGAGAGAATTGAGAGATTGAGGAGAATGGCGTGTGATTCTTCTCCCTTTATACTCATTGTAATCCCCTTCATTCGATTAGAGGATTATTAATGCTCTTTGTGAACGTAAGAACATTGGCCGAACTCCGTAAATCATTATTACTTGGTGTGTGGTTGATTTGGATAGTATAGGGTAACGTGTATTT
>VIGQ01001783.1:0-2500 GCA_009663005.1 Actinidia chinensis | reverse complement strand
TTTTAATCCTCCAATTGTTTAATTATCAAATTTCTCACTTCTTTTTAGTTTTCTTTAATACCCAAAACTTTCCAACAATCAGGGGACAATTATATACAAATTTTTTCAATCACTATTCTATACATATAGTCCTAAAATTTTCACATCTCAGGGGGCAATTGCCCCTCTGTGACCCCCTCCTCCGCCCCTGATATCCTCCGCCCTGGCCTCCGGTCCCCCATTCCTTCACCGCGCCCAATCCTCTACGTGCGAAACACTGGTACCACTACTTCTCCTCACCACCCATCAGTGAGACGCCACAAAACAGTTGCAAATTTACAGTTCGACATGAAAACGGCATAATAGAGTCGATGATTAGAAGTGCAACATCGAACGAAATAGAGCAATGCAAAATTGGCGGAATTGAACTCGGCTCTGTGAATGTTTGGCGCCTAATGCTGAACCAGGGGTCGTAACAAATTGCGGATTATGTGAACATTGGTTACCAACGTCTCCAAACACAAAAATTCTCGCCAATGCGCCTTTCCCCATGCCCTCCTCCTCTACACCTCTCTTTAGAAGTTTTGCGGTTTTTGGTGGGCGGAACTAGAGATGCTCTTTGGGGGACGAGAGAGGAGAGAGAGCGCTTTAGTGAGTGCAAAGGCAGGGACGGAGGCTGGTGAAAGTGGGCTGGACAGGGCTGGGTTGCGCCGGGTGCAGACGGCGGTTGTGGGAGGGTGGACTGTAGGGTAGGGTTAGAGTTGCAAGGTCGAAGTGAGGGCTAATTTGGAATTATGGACGGTCCTCTGAGAATATACGGAAAGACCTAAAATTGAGGTGCGCTTGTTAATGAGAACATATGGGTGTATGAGACCAATGTGCTTCATTATACAAAGTTGACAAACTAAAAAAACTGATTTTTTTTATTACAATTCTAGCCTTAAACAAAATTACCCTTAGAGGGGGGACAAAAACTATTTCTTAGCACACCCACACATCATCCCACCGCCACCAGCCAACCGCCATTACTATTCCTTATCATCTAAAAATTAGAGAAGAAAAAAATGGAATTTGATATTGGGGTAATGGTGGTTTTGAAGAAGGATAACTAAACACATGTTCATTCTAAATATATGCTAGCACATTAATTTATCAACAAAAATTATAAATTACATAAATATGTCTCAACACAAGGATTCAATATTGTTTTGTCTCTAGAATCGAAGTCGCTTTGGAACCCATGTACGCGGATAGGTTAGAGCTCGAGTGTGAGACTCGTCTTTTAAAATTTTATTGTGTAATGAATTAATTTAATAGTGTTGATTAAGTTGTAAAGAAAATAAGTAGACACGTGTCATACTAGAGTGGAGTGTGACATCGAGGGTGCACGAAGAAAAAAAATTGGACACACCACTTGAATGTAGTTAGAGAATTAGTTGTCGTCGTAAAAGTATGCCAGTTTGAGATCGAGCTATGGGGGGAGGGGGCCGATGGCGATTACCAACGTCTAGATCGAGGGTTTTACTGGCTTCGATTAACAGCCACGATGGTGGCGTTAATATGATTGCCATGACAATGAGTTTAAAAGTCATGGGAACTTGGTCTTGGTCTGGGTGCCATGGGAGGGAGGACGGATGGAGGGGTTGCATGATGGTGGAAATGGCAGGGGCTAGAATGGTTGAATGTGGCGGTGGGAGGTGAAGGAGGATGGTGATTGAGGTGAGTGGATACTTTGGGGATGGGGGTTGAAGATGGGATAAAATTGATAATATGTGGTTTGCAGAAAGACACAACAAGCTCTTTAAATTAGGATGGTTTGTACTTAGAAGTGGATTTGTACTGAGACCATTTTGGTTTGCATTTAGAAGCTCCCTTGGACTACCTATTGCTTGCCACTTTCATTTTCCACAAGTGTCATTAGCAACCACATATTGCAAACCCGCCACCGAAAAGAAGCATAGCTTCACTTCTATTACATGGTTATTTAAAGAGGAACTTCTAGGACCGTAAAAAAGTCCGCCTGACCAGAAATACATCGGGTTTGGGTGGGTCCGACCAAAATACATTGGGTTTTCGCTAAAATTCAGAACTAGTTGCGTTGCTGAAATTTAAAATTTTCAAGGTCCAAGCCAAGGCCAAGGCCCAAGGTAGGAGGCCTTGGGATTGCCATGGTCAGGCTCGGGGCATAGGCAAGGCAGGCGAGTGGGGTGTTAAGCAGTTGGCAATAGAGGTTGGGGCGGTAGGGCTTAGGGACCTAGGAAATTTCATAATAGTGTAAAGGTATGGTGTGTGATTGTATTTGTGCCGTGCAAAACATGTACTTAGAACGTTGAACTATTTCGCCCCCCCCCTCAAATTTGCCCTCCTGAGCTTGCTTTATATTATATATAAAAGGAACTTTGTTGCCCAGGATCATCAACCTGGGGGGGGGTGTTGAATAGGTTGTTGCAAAACTTTTCTTGTAATAAAATTACACGAATTAGATTTTTTTTTTTAGAATGAGTTTAAGACGCAGTATAAT
>VIGQ01002123.1:40000-50000 GCA_009663005.1 Actinidia chinensis | reverse complement strand
TCCTAAATTAATTCTAAATTAGCCCCCTTTTATACAAGTAGCAGCAAGTGGATCAGTATGTTAAATTACTGTGAGCGGGTTTCCGTATTCTCCGTAAGGTATAATCCTAGTATTTAATTCAAATTAAGCCAGCTCAAAATTTCCTTTAGCATACAAGGATAGATATAAACATCTGGTAGTAGATATACGTGTGACCGGTTAAAAAACACCTCAAACTCCAATATAAGGAGGTTGAGCACTAGGACTATCATGAGATGTGGAGACAGTAAACTACACAAAGCAATAAGAGGTAGTAGTGAAACAAACTTTTCTCTCTCTAAATTTCTCCGCATTCATGACCGTCAATCAAACCAACCGACAATGCCGATCAAACGCATCGCAGGGAGGCAGCGCGCCGATGCCATGTACCGGAGGCGCCAAGGCGCGCTGGCAGAGTTCATCTCCACCTCATCTTCGTCTCGCCGGCACAAGGCTCGGCATGGCTTCGACAAGCTCAACCTACGGAGCCGACGCACACCGTCCAGCCTGGTCGACCGCGCAGTGGCACACGCGTTCGCGCCTTAGTCGTGGCTGTCCTCCGTCATGCCAGACATCTCCGGCGGCCACGTCACCCCCGCCTTCACGTTAGCTCTGTTCATCGGGCCACATCTCGCTCCGACGTGGCATCTGTAATTGGATCGCCAGTTTCTGGGGCCACCGGGCGTCCTGCCTCCTCCATTCGCACCATGTATGGTGATGATTATCATTTCGTACTCTATAACCATAGGGTCGGTTATTTTTAACAATTTTCTTTGTTTTATTTGATAGGCAACCAGCCTTTTCGTTGTCAGCAGGCGTTGGCGTGTGAAACGCCTTCGTGTTCGAGATTGGATCATATCGTGACCTTCGAGTAGGTGAATTTTTTTAATTTTTTTGCCGGACGCATTGCCGGAAATAAACAATTATTAGTATTTTTAAAATATTGAGAAATTATTTTCGCTTATAAATAAATAATGTATGAAATTAATATTTTGATTTAAAAACTAAATAAAATAATGTTTTTTGAAATGAAATGATTATTCCATTACCTTTGGTTAACCAAATACTAAAATAGTGATTCAAAGAAAAAAGTTCTATTTCATTTATAATTTTATCCTCAACAAAACACAGCCAAAACAACACCTTTCTTGTTTTGAAGATTAAGTTGGTTGAGTGATCAGATGTTGGTTCACAACCAAGCAATCCATTCGTGTCTTCCCTTGACCAGGTGATATTCTTTTTATGATTCATTATATGAAGGTGTTTCTGTGTATAGTAACTCACAGGTGATGCATTATATGATAGCTAGATTTCGTCCTACGTATTAAGAATCCAAGAAACCTTCAAACTTATGCTCAACAAGAAACCATTGCTAATCAAGATGAGGACTACGAAAATAATATGGGCATCAACAAGAATGTGTTTCGTCCATTGTTTCGGTGCCTCAAGTTGTGTCATTTTTGATTTTTTTCATTGTTGGGTTAGAAGTAGCCGTTGGTTACTTCTTCATAGATTTATTGTTTAGTATTAACATTTTTTTCTTACATTTGCTACTGTTGAAGGTGATTATTTACCAAGTGGTGTCTAAAGCAATTGCACCATTTGCCAGCCAAGCAACCAAAATTACCCCAAAGCGAGGTTTTGGGAGTAACAGTGCAGAAATGTTTCTCTTTATGGTGCTTTCTATTGCTAACCCAGTCGCAGAGTCAAGTTTCGCCACTACAGATTTCTTGTCTTCATCTTGAGGCGAGGAGTGAGACTCCACCAGCAAAATTAATATTTTGTCGCGGTGAAATATATATTTGTATTATTTCACAACTTGGTTATAAAACATAACGCAATGTGACACGTTAAAGGACCGCTGTACACACATAGAGATAGTGCATAGTAAATACATGGTTGCACGGCATGGTGGAAATGTGACACCACGCGTATGCACGGCTGGTGTGCGCGGCAAATGTGCCAAGTGCAGGAGTAGTATGCAAGTGTGTATTTGTGAAAGTGTAAGGGAAAGTGTGTGTGCAGGGGCGCATGACATGAGTGGCTGCATGTAGGGGGGCGGGGGGGCATGCATGTGTATGGTTGTTCACATGTGTGTGTAGTTTATAGAGACTGCTGGGGCAGCAGCTTCATTGCAAGAAGAAAGAAAGAGAGGGAAAGAGAGGGAGAAAAGATTTGGACAAAAAATTCAAAAGTTTTTTTGTAAAGTTTGAATAAGGTATGAATTTTATTTATTTTAAGTTTGATTCATATTTTTTTTTTATAATCTGAAATTATTTTTTGGGTTAATAATATTTTTCAGAAATCCTAAACAGAAAGTTTATGAATTTTATTAAAATAGTTACAGACCTCAGAAAAATCTGAATATTTTTTATGTGATACATTTATATGTCTAGTTGTTGAGTATTTAATTTCATGAATTTCGAAAAAATTTACAATTCCCAAACAATTCATAAACCGAGCTTGCTGTCAATAAATTTTTGTGTAAAACTGGGAAGAAATATTTTAGAATTTTAAAATAGTTATGTAGTTTCAAAATTCTAGATATTTTTACTGTAGATTGAATATTATGTGATTTAGTATGGTGTGTAAAAATTTTGGAGTCAAAATAGCCCGAAAATTTTATAAAACATAATAGACCGACTGCTATCTTTAAAAATGGCTATGCAGAAAATTTCTGCAGTCTGTTAATCTGAAATATTAATCTTAAAAAAATACTTTCCTACCTTGAAAAAATTATCAAAAATTTAGTATCATAACCATGAGACTGTTAGATTTAACGTTGAATGTTAAATGGAGACCTGAATACAAGGAAACCGTAGCAAAAGTAAAAACTTCAATTTTGGTCTCTTATATGTCTTGTTACTTAAATTCTAAATGAAGCTGCATATTTGAACTTGATGAAATTGAATTTCTTATTAATATATGTTGATGAGTGCAGGATGTATTTCGACATTGTTTTAAAAAATTATAATTTTAACGACACATATTCGAACGGTATTAATTGCAAACTACACTTGGTCCTTGTTGGAGTGTCAATTGTGTATTAACCTTCTCTCCTCCAACCAGGATTGATCGAGGGGAGGAGGATGACTCTAGTTGGTATAGATCATTACTGCATCAGCTGCTGCAAACATCCGCTGGTGTTATCTTTACCAGTGATTATCAGGATCCTGCTTACACAGACTTCACAGGGTGATGTTCATGCTCATTCTATCAAAAGTTAATTCACTTGAGTGTAGAGGGTATTCTTTGTAATAGGATTTGCATATAAGAAACATAGTAATAGGAGTGATACCAAAATAAATGAATCACACCGAAGAAAAATAAAGCATATATAAAATGCCACTTACAACTGGTTTTTGAGGTGCAACCAGACCTTAGAAACCGGAAGTTACTACTAAGAAACAATATCAAACTTTATCTTTTAAGTTTTTATCCAAACATAGTTTAAAGGATTATGTGCCATTAATTCTTCTGAAAACAGTACACTTAGAATCAATCATAATGGTGGTCATGTATGTTAATCCAACATAATTGCTCTGGGTGGAGAGATTCCTTATGTATGAAATGTTTAATGAACGGTAATATTTTGTCTCTTGGTTGGAACAATGTCTTTCTCCTCTTTATGAACGGGGTTCGCAAATAGTGAATGCAATAGTTCCCACTATATATTGTGAGAATAAGCATTGCGTTAGCACTCCTCTTTGACGCTACCTATGATGGGCTGATAAGACGTACGGAAAACACCTAAGCGAGGATAGAATGGACACGATAATTTCTCAAATAACAGAAGAGAATGGGAGGTTATGTGAGGTGGACAGTGGGCATTAATCCTTCTTAATGCGTTAAAGTGGTAAGGTGTTGGATCAGGTTGTTTATAGGATTGAATTAGGTTTAATGCATGTTGCAATCTATATGAATGAAAAGTAAGATGAATTAGGAAACTTTTACTTTCCAAAAAAAGTTATACAAGGAGGAGGAAAACTACTTCTTTTTCAATTGTAGCTAAAACATTTTCTTTTCTCCTCGGTCTAGCTCCCATTCACCCATGGCAATTCTTAGCATAACACCCTTTTCTTATGCTACCTGTTTCCACACTTGGTTCTCCATATTTCTTTAAAAACAAGACGGGGTTTGACTTACCATTTACTAATATACCAAGGAAGTCTCCTCAATTGCATCGGAGAATGGCTATGATGCTTTTTGTTGACACTGGCGAGTTGCGTTGTTTCCGTTATTAGATTAGAGAGTCCCCTGCTGAGTATTTCATTAACATGATATTGATTCATCAATTAACATGGCTTGAGTGCGAACCTTGCACCTTTTTGCTTTAATTGACGATAACAACCGTAATCAAAGGTTTACCCATCGTCCAAGCCGTACAGGGAGGTTAGTGTGTACTCATAAGTGTAATACTCATTTTCGTTGTAACCCCGAAATGGTTTAGTGGTTATGAAGCTTTCTTTTACGATAGGAAACAACAAGGGGAAGAAGTAGGCATGGGGACTTGATTAATGCAACCAAAGTTTTTTAATAGCAAAAGCTTTGTCACCATACCAAATTTCATATTGGTTGCGGTAGATTAAATGAATAATTCTGCGCTTCTGCTTCCTTATTAGGTGTAGAGGCTTAGATCTTCATGACGAATCTTCGTGTCGCATTGGGCATCATTTTAGATTTTCCTACTGTTTTCATGACTTTACTCCGCCGGTTCAAGTATCATTATGTATGAAACCAAATGCAAGTACAATACCGACAAGCATACGTGCATAACATCCTAGCTACCCTTATGCATATAACTGTCTTTTTTTCATATCATTGTGATACGAAAAGCAACTTCCACTTTCTACACACCTCCGAGGATACTTGTTGCTTTGGATACATACGACCTTAATTGTTTTTTTTTTTTTTTTTTAAACTAAACCGTGTCTCGTGTAATCCAAAGTCAGATGGGTAACATCTAACTCCACCAGTTGTTCCGACGAGGTATGGTATACAATGCATCATTCTAGTGTTGCAACAGACTCTTTGTCACTTATTACTTTTGACCTCACGATTTTTACATTATTAAATAATGTAGCCTATAATATAGGAATTGATCTTTGTGTTAAACTTATTGTCGCATGAAAGGCAAAATGACACTTGATCGGTTTTGGATTATTAAAGAGAGGCGGATTCAATAGATCGATAAATTTTATAAGGATGTAAACAAGGCAAGTAAATAAGATGTATTTCTTACTTACATTTTCGAATTTTATACTTTTTCATAAAGTTTTGGTACTTTTCGATTCTGTATCTTTTTTACACTTTGTCAACACACTTTTTTTATAAATTCATATTTTTTTTAATTTATTATCTAACGATGACAGTAATATCATAGGATGTATTCAATAGTAAAACACAAGGGTAAAAAGGAGAAGATCCAAAAAAAAAAGACAAAAATGGAACACAAATATTATTCATGAAAATTCACTTTTTAGAACATTTTGTGCTTTATATATAGGACATACATATTCCATTTTTGTCCTCTTTTTTTGTTCCCTTTCTACTTTTTACCCATGTTGTACTATTTGAATACATTCTATGATATTACTGTCATCTCAGTTAATAAATAAAAAATATGAATTTATAAGAAAAAATGTGTTGACAAGTGTGAAAAATAAACAAATATCTAAAAGTAATCAAACTTATGAAAAAATATATAATCTTCGAAAATGTTATAAAATATACATCTTTTAACTTGCCTTGTTCGCATCCTTTATAAAATTTTTTAGCGATTCCTATTGAAACTGCCTCTCTTCTTATCACAAGCCTATAAAAGATAATATTCTTGTTCCATCTTGAAGTTTAGACCAAGATCAGGCCTATTTGGCCTTCATGCAGATAATATTCATTGTTCTATCCTTGAAGTTTAGACACAAAGATCCATTACTATATTCATATTACTCCGTTATTAATAAGGTAAATATACCAAGGTTGAAAGTAATAGGTGGCAAAGAGTTTGCTGCAACACAAAAACGATAACATTGTCTACCATTCTCATAACAACGAGTGGAGGTTAGATGTTCACCTGTACGTTACATACAAGAACAAGGTTTAGTCAAGAACAGTTAAGGTCGTTCCTGTATACAAGCAACCAATGTTCCTCGTCTGTAGAAAGTGGAATGCTTTTCGTACCCCATAATGTTACGAAAAAAAACGAAAAAAAATGCAAAGGATGCTGGATGTGTGCATCGTAACGATTTGATCGGTATTTGTACTTTGCAATTGGTTCGTACCTAATGATACTTGAACCGCGGAGTTAAAGTCATGAAAACAGTAGGAAAATCTAGTGACGCCTAATTGCCCCCGCCACGAAGAGTCGTCATGAAGACCTAAGCCTTCTACACCGGATAAGGAAGCAGAAGCGTGAGTATTATTCCATCTACCGCAGCCTATATAAATTTGGTATGGTGACCAAAGTTCTTTGGCATAAAAACTTTGGTTTGTACTGCCTGAATCGAGTCCCCATGCCTACTTCTCCCCTTGTGTTTCCTTACTCATAGAAGGAAATTCATACCCAATAACCATTTGCGGTTACAACGGAAAATGAGGATACACTTATGAGTACATCCTAACCTCTGACGTATTGGGGTTATACCTTTGATTACGATGTTATTTGTCAATAAAGCACAAGATGCAAGGTTCGCACTCAAGCCATGTAATTGATTCATCAATATCCATGTGTAAGAAGTACTCAAGCGGGTACTACCTAATATAATATGGATATAGCTTGCAACTCTGTCAGCGTCAACAAAAGCATCATAGCCATTCTCCGATGCAATTTGATGGAGACTTCCTTGGTATATTAGTAATGGTAAATCGAACCCCGTATTGTTTGATGAAATATGGTGAGCAAGTGTGGAAACAAGTAGCATAAGAAAAGTGAATTCATGCTAAGAATTGCCATGGGTGAATGGTAGCTAGAGCGAGGAGAAAATATTTTAGAAAGAGAAGAGTTTCCTCCTCCTTGTATAGTTAGTAATTTTTGGAAATAATAATGTTGTACCCTAAATTCAATATTACTTTCATTCATATAGATTGCACATTGCATTAAACCTATTCAATCCTATAAAACAAACTTACCAACTTTAACTCAAATTAAGAAGGATTAATTCCCATGTCACCTAATACTCCCATTCTTTCACGTTATTTGAGAAAATTATTCAGTGTCATTCCCTCATCATTATGTCAATACGAACGAGGAGTGACTACGCAATGCTTATCCTCGCATATATAGCGAACCTATTGCATTCAATTTGTGAACCCCCAGTTTCATATAAGAGAGGACACATTGTTCCAACCCAAGAGTTACAGAATAATTACTCGTCATCAAACATTTCATACATAAGAATACTATCCAACCCAGTACAATTATGTTGGATTAAACATGCCATTACCCCCATTATGATGTAGCATCTATCAGAGTTTAATGTTTTCAGAGTAGATCCTAATTAATCCACAAGAGAGTATGTGCATTAATCCTTAAACTATGTTTGGATTGAAAACTTAAAAAGAAAGTTTGATGTGTTCTTAGTAGTTAGTAACTTCTTGGTTTTCTTTTTGTCTCAAAATTGTAGCACAACCCAGATTTGCCACAGTTTTTGATTTTTAGGCCAAAAATAATTTTAAAAAAAATTGAAATGGCTCTATTTTGATACTTTTCAACTTCTATTATAAAATAATCAATTTTCACACAATTTCCCCCAACTCCAATAAATACCAGCAATTTTATAACATAAAAAAAAATCAATATTGTTATATATATTAAGACATCATTGGTCGTACCAAAATCTATGATATCTAATTGAGGCAACTATTGCTTATATCTGATTGTACAATCGGTAGAGACAGGACGTTGTGATCCACACACCAGCCAGCATGACATAACAAATGAGAATGGAAAAGTGATACGATCCAACCTTTTCAAACCATTGGATGGTGCCATTTTCATTTTCATTTCTTTTTTCCTCACTAAATCCTTGATCCAAATACACGCTTAGGCTATCATGAATAATAAATGAGAATCCAATCTTCAAAAGTTAAATTTGGAAAAGATTATAATTAAATTGACTGATTTAAACTCAACGTGAAGTTGAGTTTTTATTTATTTTTTTTTTGAAATTGTCATGATTAGAACATAAATTTGCTTCTGATTGATTTTTTTTCCTTTTTTGAAACTCTTTCCGTTCCCTAAGGCAGTCCATGGATATGCATGGGAACTGTTATAAAAGGATATCTAGATTGTCTGCACTTCATTCCAGAAGCATCCCCACCTTCAACCTCCAAAACCCTAATTCCACACACCACAATCACCACCTCCCTTGGCCCCTCCACCTAAGGCAGGCAAGCAAGGTGGGTTGCGGTGGTTGTTCAAGTGGTGGTCGAGTGGAGAGGTGGTGTCCAATGGACGGAAGGAGAAGGGGAGCATGGCGGTTTAATTCGCTTTATAGTCCTCCTAGTAGTTTAATTCCTAGTCATAGTGGGAATTGGTTTTCAGAATTTAAGCAGGCCTCCACATCCTCCCTCCTGTTAATAAACCAGCAGAACCTACCATCTTCTAAACATCTCTCTCTCATGGCTTCTTCTCAATTATGTGTTGTTCCCACCACTTGATTCTACTTATTCTTCGGTTTCACTTTTCTTCAAACTTAATTTTGCCTGCATCGTCTAGAATGGTGGTGTTTTTTACATATCTCTCTAGATGCGCCTATTTCAGGGATTTCGTGGTTCCAGGAGGCCACCAATCAAGACAATGTTTCTACTGAAATTGGGAAGGTACTCGAACAAAGCGGGCACAAGTTAATGGACACAGATAGTCCCGAAAAGGCTGTGCACCAACCATAGTTCTCATTCGGCTAACAACGGGTCACCTCACTGTCTTGCACCGAAAGATCTTACAGTTCACTTATTTTCCAAGGACTACAAGATTCTAAACAGGTTTTGCCGATGAGCTAGACCGCAACACGTTCAAAACTCTGAACAAAAAACAACTCTACCATCCCTACGTTCCGATCCTCATATCAAAGTAGAAGCTTTCTATCAGTGGCTTCCGATAAAGGATTGGGAAATTCTACAATGATGCTCACGTGATAGTTCATGTGGTCCCTAACCTTTTCCAAAATTTATAGGAACAGAGAATTGGGGAATGTCCGGTTTCTGAGGTCCTGGTAGTAACTCAAAAAAAATATGTAGTGGCATAATTATGTTTTATTTTTTTTTCGTTTATCATTTATTTTGGTAGCACTCTTATTATTATGTTCCTAGATGCAATATCCTATTCAAAGAATACCCTCTAAACTTCAAAGTGAATTAAACTTATTGGCATTAATGACAGCAGGAAACAATCACCTGGTGGAAGTTTGTGTATGCAGGATCATTAGAATTAAGATAACATCAACACTAGTGGATGCTTGCAGCAGCTGCTACAGTAACAGTAATGATCTATACCCAACTAGAGTCATGCTCGCCCCTCGATCCAATACTGTGTTGGAGAGAGAAGGTTAAATTCCATTTATGATGTGTGCATTCCAAGCACAATTATAACTAGTTAATTGTGACTGCAATAGAATCAATACAGTAAACTGCTGAGAACAAATACAGCATTTATGTTAATTTCCAGAATTTATCAATTAATTTGACTCAATAATTCACATCAATCTTGAACACACACAAAGACATCAATGCCTTCTCTATTCACCTACTTCCTCAAACTCCTATCAAAAAATATAATTTTTTTAGTTCAAACATAAAAAATTTGAAAGAGGACACTTCTAATGATAAGAATGTATCCAAGTGAAAATATGATTCAAAACAGTGAGCCGATTACAAAAATCCTCATGAATTTTTTCAGTTACCTTGAACAATTGCTGAGAAGAGAAGCTGGTTAACATCCTCAGAGCTTGACTCATTAGTATCAGCCCCTGCATAATTGAAGCAT
>VIGQ01002123.1:27500-35000 GCA_009663005.1 Actinidia chinensis | reverse complement strand
CACTTAAACCACGAAGAACTCTGACACCACTTCTACGATAATCAATAAACCACCACACCATTTAAGAATGCATGCCCATGTTATTATATTTATTTACAAGCTATTGAAAAAGCGTTTTTCTTAAACGATAAATTTCATTAAAAACGCTTTTTCAAATAGCGTTTTTTCTGTTCACATATTACGGTATTCATACAAAATGAAAATGCTTTTTCAAAAAGCGTTTTCATAAAAAACGCTTTTTGAAAAAACTCTTTCCACGGATTTCAGGAAATTAACTTAAAACAAAACCCATTTCGGGAATAAAGTTTTTAAAAAAACATGTGTCAGGAAAAATTAGCCTGACTTCTCTCTCTTATTTGCAACTTGTTCCCTTATTTTCTTTTCCATTTCCTTTGTCTTCCCGGGTACCATAAAACAAATGTGATTTATGGCATTCATTTTGATTTAGTTTATAGTGAGCAAATTTCCGTGCGATCTAAAGTTATTATCATCTGATTCTGTTTTGTTGTACTATTACAGAGAGGATGCCTATGGACACTAGGTGGTGGGCCTGACTCCATCACTGGCTCCGTTGTCATCGATGAAGATGGTGAAGGCAGCCACAAAAGAAGGTAAACAATGAAAAGTTTTTGATTATTCCAATAAATTCTCAAATGAAAAAAGGGAAAAATCTAATTATTTTAACAAATTCTAATACTGTGCATATTTGCTATGTTAATTTCGCAGAACGATAAATTTTTTATTCCACAAAACAATGTAAAAAATAATAAATTTATCATTCTACATAAAAAAAATTAAAATATATAGCAATTGTAAAATGTGTGAGAGATTTATTTAATTAAAACATACAATAAACACAAAATAAATTTTTTTATTAATAATACATTATATTTTAATGAAAATTAGAATGAGGATTTTATCATTAAAACAATCTAGTTCACAAAACTCGGATTTCAAATCTCTTTTACTTGCTCTTTAATATTTCCTTACAAAAGTTGCAAACCAACACAAACCTTCCTTTGGGATTGCCCTTTGGTTACAGTAATAAGTGCTAAAGAATTGAATTGCACTAGGACATTATGAAATTTCTTCTAAATTTGGTTATGTTTAGTTGTAACATAGGGAAGACTGCAGTAAGTTTGACATCTCTTTCTAATGTGCCGGTTGCAAAATAGTAGGAATAGAATTGTTTTGAATGTGCCTAATATGTATCATTCTATTACATGTGATTTTATCTCGATCATTTCTTTCTTTGGCCACTGCATTTACACATAATTGCATGTATCACTAAGTACAATATGGAGTTTATGTCCCAATTTCATAGTAGAGATGCAATAGCTAGCAAATCGTTAGTGGAATTTTTTATATATAAATTTGGAGAAAGAAAGGGGTCAGATGGAAATGTATCAATGGGGAATGACCCCACACTTGTAATGGATGGGCGCAAGAGGGAAGACCAGCTTTGACGAAAAGCGGTACCAATAGCGCGGCTAGTTAACAGACCGGACGAACCGACCGGTTCAACCGGGAACCAGGCACTGAACCGGTTCAGTACAACTATTTTACCGGAAATACAAGTGAATCGGTTGAACCTGCCGGTTTTTTAACAGATAAATTAAAGTTTTAATTTTTGCAGTTTGGCCCCAAAATTTTGAATTGAAATTTTTAATTTTTAATTTTTTTTACTATGATTATTTTTACTATTATTATTATTCATGATCGATATATAATTTAAACCATTTGGCAAATTCTTTTCTAAGAGTATTTGAAAATTATATATAATAGTTGCCAATTAGTAATAACATGTAATATTTTTGATACTTTTAAAATATTTTTTCTATAATCACCTTTAAAATACCTACATATAGTTTGAATGGGAAAAAAAATTATTTTATTACTTATAATAAAAATATTTTATTATTATTAAAAACAGGGTTGAAGTTTGTGAAACCAGTTGAACCGGATGCTTGACGGTTCGTTCGATAACTATGAGGCGGGGATGGGGTTGGAGGGAATTAAAGTCCAGTAGGCGATTGATGCCAACTAATGTAAGGGATAAAGCGGTCAATTAACGTCATGGATGGGGCAATTGAGAATAACTTCGATAGTTGAGGGATAGATGGCTCGAAGGGAAATTATTAACGTAAAGTTAGGCGATCGAAACCGTCCGAGACCCTGGATCCCCGATTTTTTTTATTTTTCATCACCAAATCTTTGATCCAACACAGCCTTTAGGGGCATAAGTGTGGAGCAAAATCATAGATTTTCAATTCTTTAATTTGAGAAAGCCTTTGTATTATGTTCTATAGAGTGTCAAAAACGAATACACGATCTAACACGCCTTTACATGTGTATCCCAGAAATCCACCCTACGCGACTCTCGAATCAAAACAAAACTAATATTCACTACTACCAGTCTAGAACCACAATGAACGGAACGAATATATACCAAAAGTATATGTCTGTCTACTTGTACATCTGTGGTCCCATCTGTATGCACGGAGAAGATGAACTGAAGATCATTTGCAACTTACAAACAAATAAACAGAATCAAATATAACATGTATTCCAATATCATAATAGTTAATTTTGACAAATAAAGGTCTAATTTTTCTTCAAATATCATAAAAAGCTTGGAAAGATCCCGAAGTCTAAATGAAAACATGTATCAAACACGTATTACATAACCCGTGCCCATGTGATCTAAGAAAAAGAGAAGAGTCCATGACACATAGCTTGATTTCACTGGACCGACCCAACCAGGCCCGTTTATAAAACTATATGTACTGAGTGCCCACCCCAGATTCTTAAACTTTCTCTAGCCCTACCACACTTGATTCTTTTCTTGCTCTCATCAAAACCAATTAAAGAATGCCCAAAATGTAAACTACTAAAGTAGTTTCCGACCCGCCCCTCGCCAAGTTTAAACCTAGCAAAAAAAAATAAAAACAACATTCCCCAGCTTTCAAGTTTGGCGAATTGATTACGGGTTTGAAAAAATGTACACTGCCTAGGTGGGGTTTGTGAAAAGTGAGCTCTTAACCCACCCGACTTGGCATATGCACATCATGTGAAACACCAAAAACTATCACAGACACCTTTCATTTCGCACCCAAAATAGAATTACACATAAAGTAAGCTGGTTTCAAATAGCCACCGGGGAAATTTCCTCTTAGACTCTAACCCCAAGGGCAGCATTTTAAGACCGAGGCAACTTAAAAAATCTCCTATCCAAAAAATAAAAATGAAAACATGGCCAAATCAGGATTTTAGTTTCAGGCCACTAATACCTTATGAGTTTTTGAGCATTGTGTAATGCATATTAAAAACAAATATTCAGTATTCTTAAAACATGGATTGTGATATAACAAGTTGTGAAATTATTTAGATAGTGACAATTTTCATTTAATGCAAGGACTTTGGTAATGACCAACAAGGGAGTTTTTTTTTTTTTAGAAAAGGGTGTGTGAAAATCATTTCCATAATAGGAAAAAATTTACTAAAAATTGCATGTGAGATAAACTACCACAATGATTTAAAGAAGCAAAAGAATTAACCTAGTGATCATTCACAAAAATAACAAGTAATTGAATTGTAATACCATCATAGTCATTTTAAAAAGTGTCCACATGCGACATTTTAACAGTCTCCAAAAAAGACAAACAAAAAAAAGGAATAAGCGTAACATAATTAAATAGAAAACTTCAATAAGTTGCCCAAACTAAAAGAGATGATGTAAATAAAGTGCTCTGCGTAAATTGGCTATGGGAGGCAAAGGACTTGTAATGCATCCAATTAGATCACTGCAAGATCTTTTGTATTGAAAGCTAAGTTATAGAGCAACTAAAAGTTCACCTGCACATATAGGATCGGAGGGAACGTGAGGTGTCGCATAACTCATCAAGTAGGAAGATGTGTTCCTGATCCATAGGAACTCCAGCTATCTCCGGTAAGAGGATTACGCAGATGCAACGAGCTAATCCTATATCATAGGCCTCCCTAAAAATGTCATAACACATCTCGGAAAGAGTTCCGGTAATACAATGTATGGGTACCAAGGGTATACGGAGGCTATCTCTATACTACATGATGTAGAGAGTGACTGCCGGTGTGTAACAAGTGGAACATACCCCAAAAAACTACATAGAGAAAGGTCTTAAAAGAACAGTGAATTGACTTGTAAAATTCATTTGAAAGTAAAATGACGAATGGAAAAACAAAAAAACTTTTTAGGTTAACCTCTTTTGTTGTACAAGCATAAATCAACAACCTTGAGGTTTCCAAGTCCTAGAAAATTAATGGTGACCTACCTGTTGGGGCATAAGCCCACGAAAAGTAACAAAAAACAACCCATTTTAAATATTGAGAAGGAGCCATTTGGGTTTTGAGTTATACCCAACTGATTCTCACACGGTTGTCTTGTCTTATGTTTGTCTCTCGCAAAGATAAGTCGAGGTGTGGGTATGAGGGTGAGATACGATGGCACCTCGAGAATCCTCGCCCCTAGACTCCAATCATTAGTTGGGATCTACACAAAGTACTAAGAGCATGCTAACAACTCGGTTTAATAAAAGACGTGAATTCATCAACCACCAAGACATGGGTCATCGTCCTAGACAACCGAGCTGAGAGACACTTCTTGAAAGCATTCACTTCAATGTCAAAGTTTCAGGGTAGGAAGTGCTTCTAATGGACCTTCTATCGATTAACAACTTCAAAAAGATGTGCAACGTAGGTGAGCATGCGATATTACTCCAATAATTTCTCAATTGATTCTTCACCATAATGGGTCCTATGTTATACGAGGTTTTAAGAAAACAGGGCCAAGAGAACAATTGTTCCCCTAAGTGCAAGATCTTAACAAGAGGTATAAAAAGCAGTGGTATTGATGTCGTCTTAAGGTTGACCTCTCTAATCTTGTTTTAAATCCACGATTAGATGACGATACCTGGGGGGAAAGTATCGACCCGCTCGATTTATGCTAACCTAACATTCTAACCCGTTGACATTCCACTTTTGAGCCTATGGAAGAATGTGGTCATAACTCCATCATAGAGGTTGACAACAATGACCGACCTTGGCTTATCGTCATTTATAAATATAGGTACAAACATATATAGTGTTGTGATTGTTGGGGTGGGGGGGGTGGTGGGGGGGGGGGTGGGGGGAGGGGCTGAAGTAATTAAACCTAGTGTCAAACTTACTGTGCATTGCAGCTCAATTGTTCTGAGATTCACATTCTACCAATCATCAAACTCAAACTATATGGTGCTATCTAAGCGTATTTTGTTTGCCAAAAATTTGAAGTAGATGGTAGATAATTGTCTGATGGTCCAAGCCACGGGACACCTAGGTTTTGAATTTTTTTTGTGGTAAGAATTTCAGTACATAAAACCTATGGAAAAATAAATTTCATCAATTCACTGGATACTGCTAATGGAGTGTGTGGTCCCATAGCGTGAATTTAGTTTTTGATTCCCACAGTTGTGATCCCAGGCAATAACATGAAGAGAACCAACTTTCCTCAGGTTCAGTCCTGATTGGGTCTTTTTAAAAACTAACACCAATGGGACCCCAAAACAATTCCCAATTGTGAAATACAATGACAATTAGACTTCCGTTTTGGGGACTACTTACCTTTTTGGGGCTGCGAGAGAGTGGCTTCAAGAGAATATAATAGAAATATAAATCCTGCATGCTTGGGACAGAAGAGTTCCTGCTGATTGACTGTTGAGGATTGTTGGTTTTAGTGATCGGCCAAACTCCACATATGACCTCTTTAGGGGCCATAAATGGCCTGAGTAGAACAAACTTTTTGTGCTAAAACGTGCTTTAAAAGTTCAATTGCATTGAAAATGAACTGATTGAGTATCCAGTTGTGTTGGTTCGTTTCACTAGGTTTCGTGTGCAAGTTCTGAATGAAGGTTCAGTTCATTTAGTATTTTCTGTTGTGGGATTGATCTTGAACCAGGCGAAACCATGTGCTCACCGCACTGCTGACCCTTGATGGACAGTATGTGACCATGGACGGCAGCAAGGAAAACTCTTTCCATCGATTACTGTGACATGGACACATGAAGTGTTCTAATGGACCTGCTACGAGTAAACAACCTAAAAAAGATGTGCAACGTAGGTGAGCATGCGATATTACTCCAATAATTTCTCGACTGATTCTTCACCATAATGAGGCCACTTATATGAGGTTTGAGGCAAGGAAAACAGGGCAAACTGAACCAATTTTCCAGGCAAAATCTAAACAGAGGTAAAAAGGTGGGTATTGATGTCTCTTAAGATTGCCTCTCTATATCTTATTTGAAATCCACAAAATTATATGACGATGCCTGGGTGTGCTTGTGGTTCGAGCTTATGGAAAACAGGAAAAGGACGCACGCTCAATTGTGTGCCAAACACTAAGTGCTTAACCATAAACTCTAACCCGTTTGAAAAGTAAGGTGTTTTTTAAGTTTAGGGTTCAAGTGAGAGCCGCGGTGAGGGCGACACTCTGTCTACTAGTTGTTAGGACGGCTTCCAAAGGAGGGTGGCCGAACTTGCCACGTGGAGCTAAATATGGTTGTTTCTACATTATCCCAGTGTGCATACTTCCCACACAAATAAGAGAGCCCGAGCATATTTCTCATGCGTTGGGCTGCGTACATTTGTATGTGGGAACCCAACTAAGCAAATTTTGATGGAGACCGAGAGCCGCATCTAATAGTGGGAGTTCATTACCCTAGAGTTTCATTTCTAAGTTTCATCTTCAGATTGGCGATTTTCATTAGCTCTTTCCATACCATGGCTTTTCATCTAAGGATACATCAATGCTTGAGGTCTTCAAGAAAAAGGATTTTGTGCTCAATGGGGATGCTAAAAGTTTCCCACAATCACAAACAACCCTTACTATGGTCAACCACAATAAGGCATTGGTCAAACTATGGTCTCTCAAACAATTATTTGACTAGGGAGAAAATAGCCCCCTGCTTGAAGACATGATGGAGCTGAACCGTTGGTTGGCACTCAAGCAAAATACTTCACACGCGTCTGCATAAAAAAACAAAGAGGCTACTGCATCGATGATCGATGGAAGAACGAGCCCAAGGTACCTAAGGTATTGTCATCTAAGTAGTCGCGACCCTACCAACTAGTGGACTTTTAGGATGTTAACTCTCTATACCTCAGGCTATTGTTTTCTGCTACTTTTCGTGGGCTTATGCCCCAACAGGTAGGTCACATTAATTTTCTAGAACTTGGAAACCGAAGGTTGTGTTTTTTTTAATGCCTTGTCAAACAAAAGAGGTTATTACAAGTTTGTTCGGTTTATCTAGCCTTCCATTTTACTTCAAATGAATTTAAAAGTCAATTAACTTGTTTTTTGACCTTTCTCTATGTAGGTTTTGGGTATGTTCCACTTGTTGTCACACCGGCAGTCACTAATCATGTAGTGATGTAGTGTAGAGAAGCTTCCGTCTACCCTTGTTACCCATAAATTGAATTCAGATCTCT
>VIGQ01002123.1:2500-7500 GCA_009663005.1 Actinidia chinensis | reverse complement strand
AAGAGTGTACTTAAAAAAATATACTTAACAATTAATCTATTTTTATTTAGGCTTAAATATATACTAGTCACCAACATAAAATCCGGTGCAAATACATTGACCTCGATATCTTAACTAAAAGAGAAATAAGAGGGTTGAGAGTTAATACACAAAGTAGCCTGAAGGTTTGAAAAATTATAAATGATGTCTTCTCCTTAGGTTTGAACTTGTAACAGATCTCATAGCTGACCACTCCTGAGATTCCGGGGTCTGTTCACACAGCACCCCTGATACCTCAAATCAATATCTTTATAAAAAAGACAAAAAAAATAAATTTATCAGGGGTGCTTTGTGTAATTAATCAATTCATAATCGCCTCCAGTGGTATCCAGTGTAAATGGGTAAATCTGTTACAAAAAGGAGTTATCAAACTTCAGGTAGGTAATTATAATTTATTTAACATCAATAGACTTTGTGTATTAATTCGAACTTCAAGGAGTCAGTGTAATTTTATATACCCTATTAAAATAATGAGCGGGGTCCCACGTGAACCATAGAGATAGGTTAAATAATTTCCCACTGGAAGACCTAACACAAATAATTAGAAAAAAAAATAGAGTAAACTACGAAACCAAAAAAACCAAGGGAGTTGCCAATCGTGACAGCGTCTTATGGATCTTCTGTCGAACCGGAACTTGTGTTCACTATATTAAAAAAAAACCATACCTCCTCGCCCGCTCCGTCTCTCTAAATATAGCGCTCTCTAGCCTCTTTGATTCGGAAGTTCTCTTGCTCTTCTCTGTTTGATCGGATCGACATGGATTAGGTACATGGATTCCAGTTGTTTTTGTCTTCTTTATTTTGAATTGTCGATCCATAGCTTTTCTTCTGTGAATGGATCTAACCGTGTTTGGTCAATTCCGTTGTTTATTTAACCCTGATTTGAACGGACTTTTTTATCGTTTGATATACCGCTGTTTTCTTGTCATCTTACATACACACACAGGTTTCTGTTTTTAACCTGAGGTTTTATGGGGTGCGTATGAAAAATGTTTGAAAATATTCTTTGAGTTTTGAGGTAGCGACGTTTGGGTATATGGTTTGGATGAAAGGGTTGACCCTAATTATTGAAGTGAGAATAGCTCGAGTATCGATTCTATAGTTTTAGCTATGTTCTAGAATAAGAAATTTGAGGATTTTACTAGGATGGGTTAAGGTGCATTTAAAATTCAATGTAGGGCGCCTTTGCATATAGTGGGATTTTCACATCTAAGACATTTAATGTTTAATTTTAACAAAAGTATAGAAATTTAGGTACGAGAATTCAAGTAGAAGAGATGTGAATTCAAATTGCACTTATTAAATAGTCATTTTAAATTCAGCATGACGAAGGTTCAAATATCAATGTTGAATCCTTACATAAACTATATCGCTAAATTTTAGCGATTCTCGTTAAAATAATTATTCAAAATTTGAAATCCGTGATTGCATCCTATCAGTAGTTATTTAAATCCGTCTTTTAGTTTTCTCATTTTAATGTTGCACTCAACGTTCCCACGTTTTTACATGCTTAGTCAAATTCCGTCATTCTAATCATTACATTTTTTGCGACTTGCTAACCAGGGGCGAGCCAGGATTAGGGGTCAGGGACGGATGTCAAAAAAATTTAGTGTTAAATTTGTAAGCTTTTAAGAAGTGAGGTGGGGCTAGCCTCCCGCTAGGCCCCCTTGGTACCGCCCCTGCTTCTACTATGGTTTTCTTTTTTTTAAAAGGAGTCGCGAGAAGCTGACTCATTATTATTTTTACTTTGGATCCGAGATTAGCTACTAGGTTATGTAATTTTTCTAATTTTGACTAACGGAAATGCAACGTGGTAAAGTTTTTTTGATATTATTTGTTTTGAATCTCCCTATGTGATTGCTTATTTATGTTCATTGTCTCTTGAGTAAGTTTCTTTTTAAACATGTGCCTGCAGTGCATAAATTCCTTACATCTACCGTCTCATACTGGAAATATGGCCCAAGGACTGGCAAGTACTGTTATGAACATCTTTGAAATGTGGCCTGAAAAAGTAGTTGATCAATTTTGTCAATATTCGGTCTCTAATGTGTCAAATTTCTCAAGTTTATTGGAACTTCCGGTTTTGTTTTTGGTTTGTGTTGATATCAACTTTAATGCTTGATCTCTTCTTGTTCTTCTTCATCTTCCTACTACTCATTTTTCCCTGTTCTTCTTCAAGATGTGTCGTATTTTCCTCCAATTCTACAGTCCATACTGTAAATTTAGTCCCAAGGATTGCCTAGTGCTATTCCATATCCTGACAGTTCCGAAGTCTCTGTCTGTTTCCCGCACATGAAAGTGGGCATGATATGTAGTTGAAATCAATTTAGTCAAACTTCGGGAACTACTGCACAACTTTGCGTTGCCGCTTGTGAAATTTTTCTTTCTTTTCTTTTTTGGCTAATCCACTTTATCTTCCATTCGATTGAATTGAAAGACTTGCAACTCTTGATTTTCACTTCCAACAACAAATCAGACCAAACAGGTTTCACGCGCTACATGAGTTTCACAGGTTTTTTTGACCATATTAAGAATTTTTGAGGCATTTTTTACCAGGGCTTCCCCTCTCCCTCGTCCCATTGGACAACCAGATCCCACTCACACCACCACCTGAAAACAGCCACCTCCTTCTCTCCACCATCAACCACGACCCAACCACCTTGCTTGGATTTCACTCCTTAATTGGGTGGAAGGGCTGCCAAGGATAGGGAAGGGCAACCCACCTTAGCTTGCCTGCCTTAGTGGATTTGGGCCGAGGAAGGTGGTGGTTGGGTGTGTGGAATTATTTTGTGAGGTTAAGGCGGGGATTGCTTCTGGAGTGAAGTGGTTTGTGGCTACGAACTTAAACGTTTAAACGTGAGGGGGTGTGCTAAAAAAATGGGGTGTGCTGAAATTTTAGAAGTTCCGAGTTATTCATTTCAATTTGGTTCTACATTGCATTCACTAGACATCTATATCTCCTTTTTAAATAGTTCCCATGCATATCCGCTTGTACTTGGCCTTTTTTCCATAGGAACGGAATGAGTTTAAAAAAGAAGAGGAAAAGAAAAATCAATCAGAAGCCAATTTATGTTCTAAGTTCAATAAAATTCAAAACAAATAAAAAAAATCGCCTTCACCTTGAGTTTAAATCAGCCTGATTTAATTGTAATCCTTTCTTCAAATTTTTCTAACTTTTGAAGATTGCATTCAAGCATTGTGTGTGCATGATAGATCTAATCTGTGTTTTTGGATCAAGTATTTGGTGAGGAAAAATGTAATGGAAATGCAAATTTGTATCAGATGATCTAATATCTGAAAAGGTTGGTCGTATCACTTTTTTCATTTCTATTTTCTTTGTTTCACCAAATTTGACCTAAAAGTGTAGGTTTGAAATGTTTGATTAACAAGTGATTATATGTACTTTAGGAACAATATTCCTACTCTGATATAAATTGAATAATTTCATAAACAACATGAAGAGAACGGGATGTATTACGTGGACAGTGGGAATGAATCCTTTCTTATTTGTCTATTTATTTATGTTGTTGCCATTCTCATCTTTAAGTGCTTAATTAGGAGAATCATTGAAATTGGGGTGGGTTTCATGATTCTTTTATCATCTTAAAAATTAAGATCGCTTAGGTGGGGTGTTTCGCTACTAATCATGAATAGTAAGAATGATTCGGTTAGGATGTAATTTCATGATTTTTTGATTAAAATTGAAAAGTTATACTGGTTAAGTGGAAGTAGGTGTCTGTGCAATTTGGTGTGTATTTGAGTAGTTGATAGGAAGATGAATTATGTTTTTGGCAAAATTTGAGTGAAAGTTGGTGTAGGTTGATAGGTTGTTTAATAGACTTGAATTAGGTTGAAATGCCTTTGCATCTTTATGAATGAAAAGTAAGAGTGATTTAGGTATGAATTTTACTCTTTCCAAAACAACTTATCAATGGAGGAGAACTACTTTCTCTTCCATTGCAAGCTTAAAACATTTTCTCCGCGATTTAGCTCCCATGTCACGTCATGGCAATTCTTAGTATGACATCACTTTTTCTCGTTCTTATGTTAGTCTGTTGTCACACTTGCTCTCCGTATTTCAATCAAACAATTCGGGGTTTTGACTTACCATTACTAATACACCCCCAAGGAGTCTTTTGTCAAATTGCATCGGGAATGTTATGATTCTGTTTGTTGACATATGACAGCGGTTGCAAGCTATATCCTTATTTATGTTAGGGAACTCCTCCCCGCAGGGACTATTAACTTACCGGATACTGGTTCACAACTAACATGGCTTGAGTGTGAACCTTGCACCTTGTGCTTTATTAACAAAAAATATAGCTCTGAAAGGTTTAACCCCAGTACGTCAACCACATACAGGAGGTTAGGGTGTACCAGTCAGTGTAATCCTCCTTTTCGTTGTAACCCAAATGGTTATTGTGAGTATGAAGAGTCTTTTACGAGTGGAGAAAAAACAATTGGAGAAGTAGGCGTGGACTCGATCTCCATGCAACCAAAGTTTTATAGACAAAGAACCTTTGTCTCGATACCGAACTTCATATTTGGTTGCGGTAGATGGAATCGTATTCATACGCCGCTTGATCATCCTTATCAGGGTATAGCCGGCTTAGGTCTTCATGACTACTCATTTGTGTCGCAATTAGGCGTCACTAGATTTTCCTATTGTTTTCATGATTTTAATTATGCCGGGTCAAGTATCATAAAGTTTGGAACCAATGCACAGTACAATGCTGATCAAAGTGTTCCGATGCAACAACATCCTGACTACCCTCTTGCATATTCTGTTCGTTTTTTTGATATCATTGTGGGTATAGAAAGCATTCCACTTTCTCCATACGAGGATAAGTTGGTTGTTTTGGATACAGGGACGACCTTAACTCTTCTTACAGAAACCTTGTTCGAGCTTCTAAAACGACTTGTGGTTGAACATCTACCTTCCCCCGTTGATCCGTTTATCA
>VIGQ01001061.1:50000-57500 GCA_009663005.1 Actinidia chinensis | reverse complement strand
GTAAGGACAAAATAGACTTTTTATTTAAAATCCACCAAAACCAAAACCAAAATCAAATACATTGTGCATGCTTACACCTATCCTATGAGGCCCCAACACAATCACTAAGACCACCTCAACCCTCTGCTCATCTCTACCCCCCAAAGTACCACCGTTCACCTACCATCGTTGCTGCCCAAAATAGTTAACCAGTACCCCCAAAATCACCATCACCGAACCCTCCTCCAACCTGAAAGTGTCAATCCCACCATAAGTACTATGACAACCCATCGCTCACCTCCATCTCTGGATAACCACTGTTCGCATACCGACGCCGTGATCCAAATTGGCTACACTTTTTTTAATTCATCAAAATTGAATTACGAGAGCACACCAAACCTCCTATTTGCCCACCATGTGAGCGTTCTCTGTACTCATACTTCAATAACGTTTACAAAAGAGGGGAAATGGAGAGGAAAGAAGTTGTGAGTCGAGCTTGGGTTACGTGTTCGGGTATTAGGGTCTCTGGTTTAGTTTTGGGAGGATTACCTGAAATGTCAGCTTTGTCCATGGATGGTACGTGCCTTGCACGTGATAGCACTTTTCGTCAATTATTTTAACGTAAGCGATTAATTAGACTTCATAGACTAAAATCAAGAATTTTGGAGTTCCCATAGACCGAACTAATAGTTTAAGGACTAAATAACAATAGTTATAATAGTTTAAGGAGTAAAAGTGTAAAGCCCAACTCTAAACACAAGTGAAGGGGAGACTCTACAAATTGACAGTGGAGGATGCAAAGTGCGGGGGGTACAAAGTTAGAATTACCCAAAAATTATTAATTAATCTCCTAGTCTCAATTTGTTTATCCATTTTGAAATTCATCTTTTTAAGGAGCCAAATGCTCCATTTAAAAGTTTCAACTTCTCAATATTATCTTTCAAACAATTTAAAAACGCAATAGATTTTGTATCATAAACTGAAATCTCAATTTGGAAGGTATGGGCCATCTACAATGGCGTCACCATAGATTATATCTATTCTAGCAAATCCAGCAAGAGGGAGAATATTTGATCTAGACATGCCGACTCGATTAGGGCCATGGAGGGCAAAGTTGCGTGGAAGAGCCTAGAAACACTCTGGGCTTCAATGGTTCTTCCAGAAGCTTGGAGATTAATCTAGAAGGCTCTCCCACATGCTAGAGATTACGGAAACTTCTAGATAATGGTGGAAGATTCTAGTACATGTGGAGGCTTCTAGAAGACATTGTACATAGAGTTTCTAAGAACTTGGTAGAAGATTCTAGGCTCATTGCATGTATATAAAGGGGGCACCCCCTCATTGTAAAGATCCAAAGGTTTGAGTGAATCAAAAGACATTCTCTCAAACTTTCTCTCTCTAGAGTTCTTTATTGTGCCACTGCGCTTCACGTAGCTGCTTTCGGGTGTTATAGGCTTACTTAGCGACGTTGCAGGAAAAGCGAATAAGTTGCGCACGGGTCGAGGTGATCGGATTCTAAAGCCCGTGACAAGTGTATCAGAGCTTTGGTTCGAGAAGCTAAGGCGATGGCAACAAACTTCGGATATGATTGAGCATGGAGGCGATTATGAGGGGGATACCTCACTTTTTTCCAACCGGCAGGGAAGAGGGGACGGTCCGCGGGGACATCATGGCTTCCTTGGAGGCAAGGACTCCGACGGGTGGAGTTGGCCTATGGCCGACGATCGGGACAAAGTGTGGATGGATCAACGCCTCATGGACTCGAGGGTGGACATGAGGAGTTCCCCGGGGAGATCCGGTGATCCTCAACTCGAGGCCGAATCATGGAAGCGCAAATGGATGCTCTTAAAGACTATCTCCAAGCAGAGATCGCGCCATAAGGGAGGAGATCAAGGAAGTTCAAGGGTGATTCGGTCCTTGTGCAAATGGCGGTACCAGGTACCATTTCTTCCTCTTACTCTCCTAAGGTCGACATTCCTAGACCGAGAGTACAAGGGGGCGAGGAAGCGAGAGGAGTTGGATAATTTTTATGGAGCTTGGATCAATATTTCGAGGCCATGGGCACAATGAGGAAAATAGAAAAAGATTAAAACGGCCACTCTTTTCTCTCGGGATTGCGGCCACGCTATGGTGGAGACGGCGGACATGCGGATATGGAAATGGGATGTGCACCATGCGAATGGGATGTTTAAGAGGGAGATAAGCGGCAATTCTATCCGATAAATTCGGAGCATTGAAAGCAAGGCAAGATTGCGGCTGTCCTCCACAAGAATAATATTCGGAGACTATGTGAAAGAGTTCTCCGAGCTATTGCTGGAAAATTCCGGACATGACCGAAGAAGGAGTCTCTTTCCTCATGACGGACTCAATCTTGGGCCAAGATCGAGAGTGCAAAAGCAGAGGACCACTAGACCTTGCAACGGCATCTCTATAGTGGAGTCTTTGGGAGATTCCAAGAAGGTGAGTCCTCTGTCGTTATGCCCAAATTGAAGAAATTAATCATGACCAAGGTGGGGGAGACGATGAAGGAGCAGCTAAGCCATCGTCTCCAGGCGAGGACGGGTTCGGACAAGGGTCGGAGAATTGGCGGACAGCCCCAAGCTCTCATGTTTCTTATGTGATGGTAATCACTTTGCTAGGATTCCCCAAAAAAAGATCGATTGTCGGCCCTCATCCGAGATGAACGAGGAAGAGGCCCCACCATGGGGGAGCTCAAGGTGTTGTGGATCATTACGATTTGCTCGATGCAATCAAGGTCCCAGGTGGGCAAGACCGAGGCGCCAAGGAAGGGGCGCATGTATGTGGAAGCAAAGGTACGCGGCGTACCACTCGTGCATTATCGATACCGGCCTTCTCACAATTTTATTGAAGCCAAGGAGGCCACGCGGTTAGGCCTCCAACTCAAGGAAGCAACAAGGATGGGTAAAGGCCGTCACACCGGTGGCACGGCATATATATGAGTTCCTCGGGGCGTGCGGTACACATCGGGGAATGGTGTGGCACAAGTGGGACTTCACGGTGGTAACGATGGACGATACCCCAATCGTGTTGGGGATGGAGTTCTTGGATGGGGTGCGGGCATTCCCCATCCCCTTCGCGAGACATGTGCATCATGGGCGAAGGGTTGCATGTACAGACCATTGGCGAGGGAGGCATTGAAGTCCAAGACATTGTCCGCCATGCAAAACTCTTCCAAGGAGGATCCTTCCATTGGAGCGGAGTCGACTACCAAGATCCTGCCGCAAATTCTTCCCAGAGCGGGGGAGCTTCGAGTCGGCCCAAGGGGCGGCATGCCGACATGCCAAGGCGGCCAAAAGGAGGAAGAAGCGGGGGGCAAGAACGGCGGAAGGAGGATACTAATTTCAAGCAAATGGTTCAAGGGACCAATCGCAGGGGAGGGACAACTTATGCCATGAATCAAGTCGACATGCGCAAAACACTCCCATGAGAGTAATTACGGGCAATTAGGGTCGAGATTGCCAAATTCCGAGAGATGGCGACGAGGGCGTCGCCAAATGGCGTGGGGGGGGGGGGGGTGGGAGAAGGTTACATGCCGCTCGATTAGGACCATGGGGGCCAAGTTGCTTGGAAGAGCCAAGAACACTCTAGGGCTTTCATGGTATTCCAGAAGCTTGGAGATAATCTAAAGGCTCTCCCACATGCTAGAAGATTACGGAACTTTAGTCATGGGGATGGTTTGAGGGAAGATTCTAGTACATTGTGGAGGCTTCTAGGACGACCATTGTACATAAAGAGTGGTCTAGAACTTGTAGAAGATATCTAGGATCATTGAATTGTATATAAAGGGGGAAACCCCCTCATGTAAGCATCCAAGTTTGAGTGAATCAAAAGGACATTCTCCCAAATCTCGCCTCTCTAGAGTTCTCTTGGTGCCTACTTTGCGCTCACAGCCTTAATTTTCGGTTGTTCTAGGCAATTAGGCGAATTTTGCAGGAAAAGCGGCTTAAGTGCCGCACGGGTCGAGGTGATCGATTATAAGCCCGTGACATCAGCCAACCACTTCCAACTTTTGTTTAAAAAATATTTTTTTTGGCCAATGGTGATGCTGTAATGAAAAGTTTCTCCATTTTGCCCTAGGAGTTATGGGTTCAAAACACTTAAATCGTTCGCATATTGGCCAGTTTGAATGGCTTGGTTAATATTAATGCAAGGTTATATGAGTTCACGCACGAGTAATCTGACCAAACTAATCATGATGGATTAGTAATACCATCCGTGGAATTCGTAATTCAACAAAATATGTAATATAATCATGTCATTAATTGTCGCATTCAAACATGGATGTGGTTTGACGCGGTGATTGGCCGCTGATCTTGATAGGTTGTGAAGACCTGGGATTTCTTTGTTGGGATAACATTGTTCCTTGGGATCAGTTTGGTCATAACCCCTCCAGCGGTTTGGATACCCAGACTTAAGGAGCAACATCGAGCAAAACAATATCTGCAATTCACATATATTATCGAATTTTTATCACCATGGGCATGCGATGACATAAAACAAAACAATGATAGAAATCCGGTTAAATAATTGCATTTCAGTACATAAAAAGAGTCGATACTTGTTACCTTTAGTTTCTTCCCCGCCTTCCCCTCCGAGGATTCCTCCTTGAACTGCCGCGTCGTAGGCAACAACTTCGTCAGTATTCACACCTTTAAAAGGCTATTTTTTTTTTGAAGTAATCCTTCTATAGCTGTTGTACCTTAGAATTCGGGTACTACCCCTGACAAGCACGATTTCATCAATATTCATCTTTTTCAAACCCACGTCCTCCGTAGTCCTTTTTGACCGGCCCCATCGTCTTCCTATACAAGTCCATCTAAAGTTCCTCAAACCTCGCCCTAGTCAACAACTCTGAAAAGTCAATCCCATCGAAGAGTGATTCAATCTCAACCGGGCTTGGTGTTGGCTACTTAGTACCACTTCGCACTATCAACCTCCCTCCGGGAGCTTCTAGAGGGCCTTGTTGGGCGCTGCTAAGTCCTGTTCTTTATCATCTGATCAAGATGCCTAAAAACACCGGATCGATGCGTCAAGAGTAAATCAAATGTACCGTGGCCAAGGTCGTAAACTAGGACGTCCTTTCTTGTCTAGACCGTAGGCGATCACCCCGCTCGTTGATTATACGAACCACGTTTACACTGTAGGATATCAAGAACTTTTACTCAGTTTCATAAATATAGCCATAATGCAACAATATATATACATATAATGATGACATTAAACGCAATTATAACAAGTGTATTGTAGAAAGTATCCGGTACAAATCCCACACATGATTGTCTAGTTGCTAAGTGTTAGCACTTGAAAACTCGAGTATTGCATTGAAAATAAGGCACCAGCATACAAATACTATATGTAGAAAGTTAACACACACATAATGTAAAAGCATAGCTTTCGGTCATACCTGTGAAAGTGACCAACACCATTCTTAATTTTCTTTCCCAAGTATGATTCAGCTGACCTAATACGTTTAGCATAAGAATAGCAGAAAGTGATCGTTAAATTTCTTGTATAATTCATATCCACATGCTAATATTACTTTTACATCTTTTACCAAAAGCACAAGAAAGAATTTTCCCCAGGGAGAGTTGTTCATTTCATTATTTTGTTAATGACAATGTTACTTTAATGATAAAAAAAATGAGATGGAAGGAGCAGAAAATAAAATATTAATAGTGTTGTAACCATGGTGAGACATGAGAGCACTGGACTAATATCTTAGAATTACAAGATTAACCCTCTTAATAAGATATAGCAAGTGAATTTCGTATCAAGACCAACATGCAAATATTTTTTATTTTTTTGCAATAAGACCATGTCATCCCAAACATATTGATGATCACCTGAATTTATTGAAATTATCTACGTCTTTCAATAAATTCATTGTGATTGCACAGTTAATTTGCTGCACATAACAATAAGCCATGAATAATGTTATTAGGTTTCCCACACACAAAAAAAAACAGGTATTGCCCAAACAAAAATTGATGGAGAGATTATATTGAAACTACATTATTCAAATTAAAACTATAAAAGCCAAAGTGAAACTTTGGTACAACTACATGGAATGCTTGTGAAATTTTCACTTCTACAGAATCCATGAACCGAAAATGGTAATAAAAAATACATCTTATTACTTGCCTTGCTCCTCATTCTCTATACAATTTATCGATTCTACTGAAATCCGCCTCTCTTCTATGTCAAAACCGATCACAGCGTCTATTTGTCCTCTCATGCCGATAATATTTATTTCTCCCTTCTTGAAGTTTAGACACCAAGATCCACGACTATATTCATAGGCTCCCTTATTTGATAATGTAAAATCGATATCACCAAGGTTGAAAGTAATGGGTGGCAAAGCGTCTACTGCAACACTAGAACGATAACATTGTCTACCATACTCATTGATAAACCGATCAACGGGGGAAGGTAGATGCTTAACCACAAGTAATTTTAAATGCATGAATGAAGTTTCAGTAAGAAGAGTTAAGGTCGTTCCTGAATCCAAAACAACCAACTTATCCTCGTCTGGAGAAAGTGGAATGCTTTCCCTACCCACAGTGATATCAAAAAAACGAACAGAATATGCAATAGGGGACTTAGGATGTTGTTGCATCGGAACGCTTTGATCGGCATTGTACTGTGCATTGGTTCCAAACTTTATGATACTTGAACCGGCAGAGTTAAAGTCATGGAAACAGTAGGAAAATCTAGTGACGCCTAATTGCGACACAAATGAGTAGTCATGAAGACCTAAGCCTGCTATACCCTGATAATGAAAATAATTAGAAACCGAATGCGTATGAATATAATTCCATCTACCGCAACCAAATATGAAGTTTGGTATGGAGACAAAGTTTCTTTGTTTATAAAACTTTGGTTGCATGTAGATCGAGTCCATGCCTAGTTCTCCCATTGTTATTTCCTTACTCATATAAGAAGCTTCATACCCACAATAACCATTTGGGTTACAATGAAAAGGAGGATTACACTGACGGGTACACCACCCCTGTACGTCGTGAAGCACTGGAGTTAAAACTTTCGGCTATAGTTTCGTAAATAAAGCATAAGGTTGCAAGGCTCACACTCAAGCCATGTTAATTTACGGAACGGTATCCATGGTAAGTAGTAATTTCACGTTGGGGAGTCCCTAACAGTAATGCGGATATAGCTTGCAACTCTGTCAGTTCCAAGAAAACATCCTGCCATTCCCCGATGCAAATGTGACGGCGCTCACTTGGTGTATTATTAATGGTAAGTAGAACGCCGTATTGTTTGATGAAATACGGAGAGCAAGCGTGGAAACAACTAGCATAAGAAAGAAGAAAACTGATGTCATACTAAGAATTGCCATGGGTGAATGGGAGCTAGACCAAGAAAAAAAGGTTTTAGCTGCAATTGGAAGAGAGAGTAGTTTCCTCCTCTCTTATATAGTTGTTTTTGGAAAGTAAAAAATGCATACCTAATTCAATCTTACTTTTCATTCATAAAGATTGCACA
>VIGQ01001061.1:35000-37500 GCA_009663005.1 Actinidia chinensis | reverse complement strand
TATTTATTCTGATGAACCTGAAAGTTCTTACTGATCAAAAATAAAGAAAATTCCCAAAAATGCCCCCACTAACTAGTGATTCACCCATTATGAACAAATTAATAGGATTTACGAAAGCCTTTAAACAGGTTTTCAAAAAATTAAGCGTCCCCTGGTGTTTCCAAGATATTATTGCCCCTTTAAACATGTGGTTTGTTATTCTTTTTCCTTCACACAAAAGAACACGATTCACAAGCTCAACAGTACGAGGGACAAAAGGTTTTGAAGGTACCAATAAAGATACAATAAACCGTCATTCCATTACAAGCGTTTATTGGATTTGACAATCATTTCGTAAAAGACCATGAAGTGTAATCTATTCGGCCAGGGATGATAACAAGGCACGAGATCCTCACAAGGGTAAGAGGCCAACTGGGATATGTTTGAACCAGAAGCCAGAGTCTGTGGACTTCCCCTTGAAGCCTAACTTAACCTCAAACCCAGTAAGCTTAAGCCAAATTGCTAAATCAGATTGAGCAGATCTTTAGCACATTCATATGGAATAAGTTGAGCTTGACAGTTAATAAAACTGCTAGCTTAATATTACCTTTTAATGGAGTCCGAAAAGTAATTGGGCATTTCCTTAATGCAACTGGAGCATGCTGAGTCCCAGACTACTAAATGCGAATAATGCCATTTCTCCTTAAACGATAAAAGGATAAAAATTAATATATTTTTTCTTGATCACCTATCCTATTTATTTTCATCTTAAACTTCGCTGAGGAAATAAACTCATTTTGAATCATTTACATAAATTATTTCCCTACTAGACAATGACCAGGTAAAATCAAAACAGCAAGAGTCATAGCCCTCATCAAAACCAAGTTGAACTAAAACACAGTTCCAAACTACAACTACCTAGCCATCAAAATTACACACTCCAAATTAATATTTCATTTAGTTCAATATTCACCATAGTGATCATGCTACGATGAACGGTCATTGAATAAAACACCGTCTTCACATGAGAACAGTCAACTCAGAAAAATTCAAGTTCAGAAAACACACACCGGGCGATTTCACGCAACATAAGCAATTGTGGCATTAACCCTAGCAAAATATATATGCAGACATCCCCATGAGGGGGCAACTTACAGTGAAATTGCTCTTAACCAATACATACCATCGTGGACACTACACCCCGGACATCACCATTCGCTCTTCATCATACTCTTATCAATAATTTGCAAAGCAAGACTTCCAAAAACACAAACCACACAATTAACATTACACTATGTAGTACCAAACTAACTTTTTGGTCATTTAAGCATCCATCTAGAGATTTTATCCCGCGGCATTAAAACTAAAGCATTTAATAACGGAGTATAACTTCAGTGAAACCATCACCACAGACACAAATTCAGAAACAGCCAACCACCAGCAGTTTACCTAAAACAAGCATTGTTGCAATAGCAGTCAGCATATATACACAGCAGACATTCATATGAACATACTTACCTGAAATTGGCTCTCCCTCTGCGCTGACCATGAACACTCCAGAAACCGCTCCGCGTATCATCACAGAACCTATCGGATCGCAACTGCAATGGTCCGCGCACACATTGCGCGAAAAGACCCGCAAAAGGAACGCACAGCCGGAGTCAACGAATCGTCTCTGGAGAAACCCTAATCACCTCTGCATCCCCACCCACCCATCAGCAAGCACACGAGAGTCCACTCTGGAGATCTCCGATTATCCTACGGCTCAGATCCTTCGGCCGAGATATCACGTCCTTAGCGAGGCGATCGTCTCGTCGACCGGCAATCGATCACGTTCGCCCCCAAAATGCTGCAGAGCTTTGTTGTTCTCGAAAATTCGGGAACGACGCCTGAGTCATCGCGCGGCGAAGAAGACCTATACTCTCAAAAGTAAAGCTGAAATGCAGAAGAAAAACATCACTCTCTGTTTGGTTCCCCCCTCCCCGAGAAAACTTACGGAAAAGAAAGTTTCTGATCTCCAACCCTTCATCAAATCATTCAATGAAAGGATAGACTTACTTGATTTGCTTTTGTAGGGATTCCGAAGGGCGACTGAGAAAGGCGACGAATGGCGGTGGAATAAAGGAGGAGCTAGTTTCGGGTAGGCTTGTGCAGAGACCTGCGACGATTAAGAAAAGGTTAGGGTTTAGAGTAGGGGGTTTGCAGAAGAAAGTGACGTCCCTGAAGAGGAGAAAGGATCGCGGAGGGCGGAGAGGAGGACTAACGGAAACGGAATTCAAGGGAAATTCATTTTCTTGAAAATTTGATTGGAATCTTCTTTCTCTACGTGGGAATTGATTTCTCGATGAGGAGTGAACTTATAGAACGATGCAGACTCCTCCCTAGTACAATATCACAGTCCACGGAATCGAAATCAAAAATAGTTTGCTAAACTACAAGAATAACCCCAGGTTCGCCTCTTACAAATTGAACTCTATTTTTAACAATTTTTTTGTCAACACAACCCTACATTTTTCACATA
>VIGQ01001061.1:27500-30000 GCA_009663005.1 Actinidia chinensis | reverse complement strand
GACACTACAGGGATATTTGGACGAGGTAATGTGCAAAGCTTTTTTTGGCACCTTGAACGGGGCTCGCTTTAGTAGGTAGGAACGGATTCAGAAAGCTATCTCTTGGAATTATTGATTCATTTGGCGAGCTAAGCAAGCTCTTTGCTATCAATTTCATGAGCTGCCGAGTCAAACAGAAGAATTCATCCCACCTATTTACGGTTCACCAAACGAAAGGGGGGGAATGTTTGAAAGATTATGTCAAGAGGTTCAACCAGGCCGTGTTAAAGGTAGAAGGCACCAGTGATAAAGTAGTAGTGAAGGACTGTGTCTTGGCTCATTATTTGACTCCTTATCCAAAATTGTTTCTGAAACTCAATCGGGACTCCAAAGTAAGGTCAACAAATACATTTCCATGGAAGAATTAGCTGAGGCCAAGCGCAGAAGGCGAGGAAGGGAAAGAGAGGAGGGAAGAGGAAAGAGAAGAGCATAAGAGGGGAGGAACTCTTGAAAGAGTGAGGGCAATCCGACTACAAAGATGAGGTAAAAAGTAGGAGATCAGACTAAAACTCAAGGAGAAGAATCAATGATCGGCGTCCTCGCACCACACCTTGCTTACCTAACCTAGTATTGACACCTTTCAAAGCTCCTATTGCCCAGGTAATTACGGAGATCAAGCACGAAAAATTCATAAAATGGCCTAGGAAGATCAAAATAGACCCCCGCAAGAGGAACAAGAACAAATATTGTGAATTCCACCGAGACCACGGTTACAACACTGAGGATTGCTTCCAACTGAAGGAGCAGATTGCCGACCTCATAAAAAAAGGATATCTGAGGAAGTGCGTTACTGATCACCCGCTTCCCACTCACCCTGGGGGGGTGTGAAAGGAGATATGGATTACAACAGCCCAAACAACTGGAGACATGGTACGTACTGATCCCTCCGCTTCCCAACTCACCCGAAAGGAGATATGGCTACAACAGGCCAACAACTGGAGACATTCAAGTAATTCATAGCGGATTTGGATCAGGAGGATGTTCAAGCTCGTCCTGGAAGAGACACGCCAAGAATGCTAATGGGCGAGCTGAAGAGGAAGTTTACAACCTTTCCTCACCAATAGCTAGAGCTCACCAACCCATAACCTTCACCAAAGACTACCTGAGAGGCTTACACCTCCCCCATGATGACGCCTTGGTCGTCTCAGCTACTATCGCCAATTTTAATGTACAAAGGATATTGGTCGATAATGGAAGTTCCGCAAACATCTTGTTCATCTTGGCCTTTAACAAGATGAAAATTGGGCTTGAAAAACTCCATCCATTCTACTCTCCCTTGGTCGGATTTGGAGGGAACATGACCGGCATGGAAGGCGGCCTCATAAAAGGCCACCTTTCCAGGACAAGTTGAAGCTATAGTCTCATCCTGGGCATCCTAATTTGTACACTCGGTGGAAAAAAGTAAGACTTTCTAAGAAGATTCAGCTCTTCTGGAGTTATAATATTAGTATCTCTCTCAATGGAGGACGACGGCTGAGGAATTATCCTCGAGGTCAGGGAGATCTTCCCCAAGCGAGAAAGGAAGTTGGTAACCTCGGCCGTCATTACCGACCTTTCTCCTAGATGATCAGATATCCAGGAAGGTAAGGAGTCCTCTAAATTCTCCAAGTCTCCTACTTCGTTTCTATTGGACATACACTATGAATTAATAAATGGGAGGAGGGATTAACGATTAGTACTTACTGAAAGACAGATAACGAAAAGGTGGCGAGCAAACAAGGGCGAGGTGCGCGTCGAAGCAGGGTTAACAGTTTGGCAACAGAGGCAAAAGAGTACAAATAATTACTAGACCCCCTATTTATAAGAGACTCCAAGGGCTGAGACTCGTCTGCACCGATGGACAAGATCACGCGGCGCTTCGAGTTCAAAAAAATAAAAATGAAAATGAAAATGAAAATGAAAATAAAAAATAAAAAATAATGATAATAATAAATAAATAGATAATAACCGCCGCTCCCACAAAAACTCTGTGCCCGTTCCCGCCAAGGTGCACCGAAACATCATTCAAGCATTTAATGCTCTCATCCACATGTCCAATGGTGATGGCGCGCCATCATTGCACGTTTGCGTCATCAGAAACATGGGGGTCACTTGATTTGCTACTCGAAGATCCTAAGGTTTCCACCTCGGCACCTCGATAGAGGGGCTACTGACGAGGGAAAATACAGACCATGATGTTTACCTCTCCCACCTTCCTCGGTTCACACCACCCGTGTCCCATCACTTGCTTCACCGATCTTGACAAGTCTAACACACCCACCAGTTGGCTGACACAACACGGTCTGACAATTCCCACTCTCTAAAGGATACCCATTCTAGCCAATGGTCAAGGTCAGGCACATTTCCTGTACGGAGATAAGATCATCACTAAGAGGACTATATCTCCACAAGACTTCTCCTCTATCACGCCGCCTACAATTATGGACCGCTCTCCATATGGCATTCTCCTATTAGTACCCCG
>VIGQ01001061.1:15000-22500 GCA_009663005.1 Actinidia chinensis | reverse complement strand
ATTGGTCTCCACATCTCATGTTAGCCATAGTCTCCACCAACTTATTTGAAGTTTTGAGGTGTTGGTAACTTGCTATAACCGTCACACTTATAGTGTGGTTAGTGCCACTAATAGCGCCACAAAGCGCCAATTGCGACACGACCCACGGCGCACGGCGCCCACGCGGACCGTGACTCGCAGGTGGGCGCGAAGCCGACAGAGCCGCGCGTGCACATGAAAGCTAAGGTACAATTGTGACTCACTTTGTCCATACCTCCTCTTGGTGCTCCAAGTATTCTTCGGCTAATATTAGCTTGGAGTATATTAACCTTTTAAAATAATTCCTATTTATCCAAGTTGGGACTTCCACATTTTTCCATAATCAATGGTACCACTTTGATGAAATTTTCATTTACCTTTATCTGTTTTTTGAGTAAATAAATATACTACGGTTATCTACTCGCGAAGGAGAAATCCATACACACATGGTTCAATATTTCATAAAGCGGGACCCACCCATAAAATTAGGTCAAAACTCAAGCTACCTTTAACTTTTTCCAACAAACTGGTTCCCGGTGATGTTAACGGGTTGAGAAAGAGGGGTATGGGGTTTTGTGGATGAAAAGGAGAAAACTTGGATGGCGGTCGAACGGGGTGGTCCGAGAATGGTACTTATTTGATGAGTGGACACTGGTGGGGGTCACCGGGCTTCTGCCGAAGACCATTAAGGCCGCGTTCGTTTAATGAAAGAATCGTGACATATCAGGGTCAGTTTTGAGTTGCTGGGTTCTTATGAATTAGTAACCCTATTTAGTGGGTTTTATTGGGTGATCATATATTCTGTTGGTGTTAGGTGTTGTTGCAGGTGGTGTGTTACTGATTTGTGGACAGATTAATATCCTTGGCCATTTTAAACCAATGCCTAGGCGTTACAGCTTATGGGAAACATGGACCCCTGTGGAAAATGACTTACTATGCGTCTGCGCCACGTGTGGTCACAAATTCCAATTTGCTGAAACATCAACATTTATAGATCGGTGAGGCTGATTCCTTGATACTTCGTTTTATGGTTTTTGTTTTAGTTTAAATGATTGTGAATTAGGGGACTGGAGAACTATCTGTTAGTGGAATCCCGAAATACCCCATTGTTTGCTACTGATATGAAATTTAATCTACTTATTAGTTTGGATTATAGATTCCATAAAAACGCTGTAGATGGAATAATACCAAATTTTATATTAGGCTGCGGTTGATGGAATAATACAAAAACGCTTTAGAAACTTTGTCACCATACCAAATTTTATATTAGGCTGCGGTAGATGAAATAATACTCATGCACTTCTTCTTCCTTATCAGAAGGCTTAGGTTACGACTCATTCGTGTCGCAATTAGGCGTCACTAGATTTTCCTACTGTTTTCATGACTTTAACTCTGCCGGTTCAAGTATCATTAGGTATGGAACCAATGCAAAGTACAATTCCGATCAAAGCGTTACGATGCAACAACATCCTGGCTATCCTTATGCATAATTTTTTTTTTCTTCATATCATTGTGGGTAGTAAAAGCATTCCACTTTCTACAGACGAGGAAACATTGGTTGCTTTGTATACATGAACGACCTTAACTGTTCTTACTAAAATATTGTTTTTGTATTTAAATGTACATATGGTTGAACATCTACCTCCACCCGTTGTTATGAGAATGGTAGACAATGTTATCGTTTTCGTGTTGTAGCAAACTCTTTACTTTCGACCTTGGTACATCGAATTTTACATATTAAATAACGGAGCCTATGAATATCTGTAGTGATCTTGTGTCTAACTTCAAGGATGGAAACAATGAAGATTATATTTTAATTGTTTTGATATAGAAGAGAGCGGATTTTCAATAGATCGATAAATTTTATAAAGGATGCGGAACAAGGACTAAGTAATAAGATGGGATAGTTTTATTAACATTTTCGAATTATTTATACATTTTTCATAAGTTTGCGTATTTTTAGATATTTGTTATTTTTCACACTTGTCAACACATTTTTTGTCTTATAAATTCATATTTTTTTTTATAAACAGTAAATATCATAGGATCTATTCAAATAGTACAAGAAGGAAAAGCATGGGACACCACCCCATGTCCCCCCCCCCCCCGAAAGAGGACAGACGATTAGATTTTACAACAAAAGAGGGACAAAATGGAATATGTCTGTTCCTAATATAAAGCACGGAATGTTCTAAAAAGTAAATTTTTATCCATATGAATAGTAATATTTGTGTTCCATTTTTGTCTTTTTTTTGTTCCCTTTTACTATTTGAATACATCATATGATATTAATGTCATCGTCGGATAATAATAAAAAAAAATATAATTTATTAAAAAAGTGTTGACACGGTAAAAAAAATATACAAATAATGAAAAGACCAAACACTTATGAAAAAGTATAAATATTCGAAAATGTTATAGAAATACATCTTATTACTTGCCTTGTTTCAACCATCACTTTATAAAATTTATCGAATTTATTGAAATCGCCTCTCTTTTATTCAAAAACGATCAAAGGGCCTATCTGCCCTTTCTTAGATAATACGTTTAGACACCAAAGATCCAATATATATTTCATTGGCTCCATGATATAATCATGTAAAAACGATGTACCAAGGTCAAAAGTAATAGGTGGCAAAGAGTCTGCTGCCAACATAGAATGTAACATTGGAGAACATTCTTCGCTCGGAACAATGATTGGTGGAGGATAAACATGTTTACCCATTCTCGCTCGGAACAACTGGTGGAGGTAGATGTTACCCATATGTACTTTTAGATACAAGAACAAGGTTTTAGTAAGAACAATTAAGGTTCGTTCCTGTATCCAAAGCAACCAATGTATCCTCGTATGCAGAAAAGTGGAATGCTTTTCGTACCCACAATGATATGAAAAAAAGAATAATATATGTATAAGGGTAGCTAGGATGTTGTTGCATCGTAACGCTTTGTTTGGTATTGTACTTTGCATTGGTTTCATACCTAATGATACTTGAATCGGCGGAGTTAAAGTCATGAAAACAGTAGGAAAATCTAGTGACACCCAATTGCGACACGAATGATTCGTCATGAAGATCTAAGCCTTCTACACCCTAATAAGGAAGCAGAAGCGCATGAATATCATTCCATCTACCGCAACCAAATATGAAATTTTGGTATGGTGACAAAGTTTTTTGGCTAAAAAAAACTTTGGTTGCATGTGGATTGAGTCCCCATGCCTACTTCTCCCCTTGTTGTTTCCTTACTCATAAAAGAAATTCATCCCCAATACCATTTCGATACAACAAAAATGAGGATTATGCCATACACCCTAACCTCCCTCTGTACGTGCTGACGTACTGGGTTTTTAACTTTTATTACGATGTTATCGTCAATAAAGCACAAGGTGCAAGGTTTCGCCACTCAAAGCCCATTGTTAATGATGAATCAATATCCATGTGTAATAAGTACTCAAGCAGGGCCTCCATAATATATACGGATACAACTTACAACTTAGCCAGTGTCAACAAAAAAGCCATCATAGCCATCTCCGATTTGTGTAATGTGATGGAGACATTCTTGTATATTAGTAATGGTAAGTCGAACCCCGTATGGTTTAAAGAAAGATGGAGAGCAAGTGTGGAAACAGGTAGCATAAGAAAAGTGATGTTATGCTAAGAATTGTCATGGGTGAATGGGAGCTAGATCGAGGAGAAAATATTTTAGCTACAATTGAAAGAGAAAGTAGTTTTCTCCTCCCTTGTATAGTAATTTTTGAAAAGTAAAAATGTGTACCTAATTCAATCTTACTTTTTATTCATATAGATTGCACATGCATTAAACCTAATTCAATCCTATAAACAACCTATCAACACCTTACCAACTTTTACTCAAATTAAGAAGGATTAATTCCCACTGTCCACCTAATACATCCCGTTCTCTTCATGTTATTTGAGAAATTATTCAGTGTCATTCCTATCCTCGCGTTAGGTGTTCCGTATGCTTATCAGATCCACCAGTAGGTAGCCTCATCATTATGCTCAGTTAATGAAGAGGAGTGACTACGCAATGCTTATTCTCACATATATAGTGGGAACTATTGCATTCAATATTTGCAGAATCCGTTCATATAAGAGGAGAAACATTGTTCCAACCAAGAGTACAAAATAATTACTCGCTCCTTAAAGAATAATTACTCGTTCATTAAACATTTCATACATAAGGAATCTCTCCACCCAGTGCAATTATGTTGGATTAACATGCATGACCACCATTATGATTTGATTCATCTATCGAAGTTTACTGTTTTCAGAAGAGAGTAATGCACATAATCCTTTAAGCTATGTTTGGATAAAAACTTAAAAGATGAAGTTTGATACTGTTTCTTAGTAGTAACTTCCGGTTTCTGAGGTCTGGTTGCAACTCAAAAAACAGATTGTAGTGGCCTTTAATATATGCTTTATTTTTCTTCGTTGATTCATTTATTTTGGTAGCAACTCCTATTACTATGTTCTTATACAAAGAATACCCTCTAAACTCAAGTGAATTAACTTATTGACATAGAATGAAGCATGAAACAATCACCTAGGTGGACAGTTGTGTATTGTAAGCAGGATCATCAGAACACTGGGAAACGATAACACCATCACGGCTGTTTGCAGAGCTGAGGCAGTAAGTAGAGTGAACATCTCTATAACCAACTACTGAGTCATTCTCCCCTCGATCCAATCCTGTGTTGGAGAGGAAGGTTAAATACAACAAGTGACTCATCCAACAAGGACCAAGTGTAGATTTTCAATCAAGACCGCGAAACGTGTGTCGTTTTAAATTAAAATTATAATTTTTAAAAATATTTATTTTTTCTATAATCATAGTATGTCGAAATACATCATGCACTCATTCAACATATATTCATAAGAAAATATCAATTTCTATCAAGTTCAAATAATGCATGCTTCATTTATGAAATTTAAATAAACAAGACATATAAGAGACCAAAAGTGCAGTATGGATTAACATACGGCAGAAATTTTATGCATAGCATTTTTAAAGACAGTAAGTCGGTCTATTATTTTTATAAAATTTCTAGGAGCTAATTTGACTCCAAAATTTTTACACAACATACTAAACACATATATTCTATAGTAAAAATATCGAGAATTTTGAAACTGCATAACTATTTTAAAATTCGTAGAATATTCTGCCCAGTTTTTGCACAAAAATTTATTGACAGCAGCTCGGTTTATGAATTGTTTGGGAATTGAAAATTTTTCCGAAATTCATGAAATTAAATACTCAACAACTAGACATATAAATGTATCACATAAAAAAAAATTCAAATTTTTCTGAGGTCTGTAATTATTTTTATAAAATTCATAAACTTTCTGTTTAGGATTTCTGAAAAATATGTTTAACCCAATAAATAATTTCAGATTATAGAAAAAAATATGAATCAAACTTAAAATAAATAAAATTCATACCTTATTCAAACTTTAAAAAAAAAAAATTTAAATTTTTTGTCCAAACCTTTTCTCTCTCTTTTTTTTCCCTCTCTTTCTTCTTGCAAGTGATGAAGCTGCTGCCAGCAGCTTTTATAAACTCACACACACATGTGAGACAACCACATACACGTGCATGCCACTCATGCATGCGCCACCTGCACACACACATTTTCTTACACTTTCACAATACAACACTTACATGCATACTACTCATGCACTTGGCACATTTGCCGCACACACACAGCCATGCATATGCGTGGTGTCACATGTCCATCATGTGTCTACCATGCACGTGCATGCACGCATCCCTATATGTGTACCGTGTGTCTTTAATGTGTCACATTGTCGTATTATATTTTACACTTATTTATGAATAATACAAATATATAATTTTACCGCAAAAAAATATTGATTTCGCTGGTCGGGTCTCACATCCTCGCCACATACGAAGACAAGAATATGTAGCGAAACTTGACTCTGCAGACTCGGTGAAGCAAATAGAAATAGGGATGGCAACGGGGCGGGGCCGGAGGTTGGTGTCCGTCCCCGATCCCCGGCAGGTGGATTTGATTTTAACCCCCATCCCGCCCCGAATCCGAAAACCCCCGCCCCCCCCCCCCACCGACATTTAAACCACCACAATCACAAAAATCCTAAACAACCACAAATCCTAAACCAAAAATTTAAAAATCAATCACAACCTAAATAACCATAACCTAAATTTGAAATTCAAAATCAAGATAGATGATTGTGACTCAAACTCAAAATTTGACTCAAATCAACCCTAAATCAAACCACAACAAAACATATTATCCAATGTTGTGTAGATATTTTAGGGTTAATTTCACTTGCACCTTTCACTTTTATTAGATTATTACTTAGTACCCTTTATTTAATTTTAACATTTTCGAGCGGTCAATTTCGGGGATCGGGGCGGGATCGGAGCGGGGTATACAAAACCGTCCACGCACAGACCCCGATTTTTTTTTCTTAATCCCCCGATCCGCCTCGATCCCCGAAAAATTTCCGAAATTTCAGCCGATCGGGGCGGGGCCAATGCCATCCCTAAAGAGAAAGCACCAAAAAAGAACATTTGCTGCATGTACTCACACAAAACTCGCTTTGGTTAATTTGGGTTGCTTGCGGGCAATGGTGCATATGCTTTAGACACACTTGGTAAATAATCAACCCGCGTAGCACGAAAGAAATTTTTTTTGAATCATAAACAATAAATCTATGAAGAAGAAAGTAAAATGGCTAACTTCTAACCCAACAATGGAAAAAATCAAAAAATGACACAAACTTGAGGGACGAACAATGGACGAAACACATTCTTCTTGATGCCCATATTATTTTCTAGTCTCATCTTGATTAGTGATGTTTTATTAGTTGAGTAGAAGTTTTGAGGATTCTGGATTCTTAAATTGTAGGACCCCAGCTGACTATCATATAATGAATCATAAAAAGAATATCAACTGGTGAAGTGTTACCATACACAGGAACACGGATGGATGCTTGTGAACCACCTCTGATAATCAACCAAACTCAACTCTTCAAAACAAGAAAGGTTGTTGTTTTGGCTGTATTTGGTTAGATAGAATGGTAGATGAAATAGAACTGTTATTTCATTTCAATAATCATTTTAGTATTTGGTTAATAAAAGTAATGAAATAATTATTTTATTTAAAATAAATATTATTTAATTTAGTTTTTAAATCAAAAAAATATTAATTTCATACATTATTTATTTATAAGCGAAAATAATTTCTCAATATTTAAAGATACTAATAATTGTTTATATTCACGGCGCTGCGCCACATAAAAAAAATAAAAAAGCACCTATCATCACAATCTCGAACACGAAGGCGTTTCACACGCCAACGCCTGCTGACAACGAAAATGCCTTGGTTGCCTATCAAAATAAAAAAAGAAAAATTGTTAAAAATAAACCGATATGGTTATAGAGTAAGAAATGATAATCTCACTCGCCATGCCATTGGTGGCG
>VIGQ01000071.1:70000-77500 GCA_009663005.1 Actinidia chinensis | reverse complement strand
ATGACCGTAGCTCTCTGAAGGCTCTGCAAAGCAAAAATGCAAAAGAAAAAATGTTAAATATCAGAAGTGCAAAATTTAAAAGCACCAGGATCACGATGATTACCTGGACTTGCTGCATCACCAATAAATCCCTAATTGCATCATAGCTCTCCTATACTAGGTCGGTGACATCTTTTGGTAGCATCACTGCCTTAGCAAGGGCCAAACTGGTGTCGCGATCCTTGATAGAATCAGCCACCGTTACCTATTTGTCGAGCTCGACAGCAGAGAACTTGGGCTTCCATAGCTCAACATTAGCATTCGAGGAAGGAAGGAGGGAGTGTCAAGCTCGTCCCTCCCATCCTCCTTTTGAACCTTCTGGAAGGGCCCACTATAGTTTTTTTCCCCTTGCATTTGCTAAAGGTCGGACCCTCCAAGGAACTCTGACTAACCCCCATCACCGCATCCGCCATTGCCAGGATAGGATCAACAGCTGGTAGAGGCACCTGGCCTGCGGGGGGAGCTGTTGTAGCAGGTGTTCAGCAATTGGCATAGTCTTCTTTTGCTGCTACTGCCCCAGAGTCTTAAACCTCACCATTTGGTCTCCTCCGAGCTCGTACCCAAATCGCAAGCCTCCCTGAAGGAATGGACTATCTCAACCTTTCTCGCGGGTTGCAAGAGGGCGTGAGCAAGATCGTCAAAATGCTCGTTGTTCGAGCTCGAAATAGAAATCCATAGGGCTGGGTTCTATGGCTCAACCACGGGGATCACTCGACCCCACCTTCTATTAAGCACGAGTTGGCTAACATCTTCCTCTCCTTCCTTCTCTTCGCTGTCAAAGAAATCCTGAGAAGTATAGTTCAACGAGCTTGAGGTGACGCCCTCTTCCCGACCTTGGACTCAAGCAAGGGGCGGTGAGCATTGAGTTTGGCTTCGAACCTCTCCGAACTAAAGGCATCGCACTGCAGAGCCCGGCCATCAATGCATAGGGTAGGAAAACTAACCCTGCCGAGCTCGTCGATCTTGTTCGCAATAGTATGCTGATAAATCGGCTCGTACACAAGAAGATGAGCGACCTCCCTCGAAACTTGCCTATTGTTGACGGCCTGAATGGCCTTCTTGCACTGTTCAGACCGGTGTTTGAATCTGTTATTGAAATTTACACAAACAACAGGAAAAAATATCAACACCAGCATAAGAATAATACACAAAGTATGAAGAGTGCAGACTCGATGAAAGAAACACTTACTGACAGGAAAATGACAGTTGTAACCTCGATAAGACTAAGAGTCCGTCATCCCTAGCCCGGAACTCCCATGCACCCGAAACCCAGCCAATTCGTCAAGAAACAAATCTTTTGTCCGGGTTGTCCAGTGGACTCAACCTCGTTGAGGCTGGTTAGGGATTCTTGAGGCCGCAAGTATGATTTACCCGTATAGTGATGGATTGCCCGGCTCCTTCTTCGGCCGGACCATAGTATAGACATGCAGCAAATCCTTGGCACTGAAGGGCTGTTCTATTTGACGCATCAACGTGTCCACCGCGAGCACTATTTAGACAACGTTGACAGACACTAGCATGAATGTGAGGTTGCAGCTTGCCATCACCTCTTTCAGCATCGGGATGATTGGGAATCGAAGCCCGGCCTGGTAGATCAACTAGATACGAACCGGGATCTGGTCCTCATTGCCCTCCACCACATGGGCAACCTCGTTCGGTCCAGGACGCTCTATGTGAACATCCGAGGGGATGCCGTGTTTAATCCTAAATCGTTTCAAAGCCTCATTGTCATGAACCAATAGTTGGGCCCGGTTGTTAACTTAAGGTGCATTGTTAACTTAAGGTGTATTAAGAATAACTTGAAAACCCTAATTGTTAACTTAAGGTGCATTAATAAAGTGGGTGTACTAAGACGCCATTGGTTTGCATTTAGCAGCTCCCTTTACCCTTGCGTCCCAAGACTCCAAGTCACATAAATCACACTTTTCTTCCTTAAAGTATTGACAAGTTTCCACTTTAAGCCCCAAACAAATAATAGTCACAAGTCACGTATTTATATCCCAATATTACAATTTGTTTTAAGCTTGATAAGAAAATCGTTTTAACTTCAAAAAAAAACAAAAAAACACACACACCAGACCTCTTACTATTTTTATTCCTATGTTCTTCAAACGCTTTTCTCTAAAAAAATTAAAAACTATCTTCCTATCTTATTGAAACACACTTTCTTATAAACCCTATATTTTTGTGAAGTATAACTGATTTGATCAAAGAAAAAATATAGAAGCCCAAGACTAGAAAGTTACTTGTGTGTAGAAAAGTTCTAGAATATCTAAAAAATTGAGAAGTATTTTGTATCTAGAAGCTTCTATAAAAGTATAGGATAAATATTAGATATTTTGTTTAGAAAGAATCAGAGAACTTCGCACATATAGGAAAAATATCATTTGTAACTAGGACTATTCTTAAGAAATATCTGTAAAGACTAAACCATTCCTTTGAGTTCTATAAATAGGGGGATGGCAGCTAGCCAATTGTTTGTAAGAGAAGAAAAAAGAGTAAAAGTGAGTTGAGAGTTCAAAAAATCTTTGAGTGTTCCCCTTACCTCTTATATTCAAAAATTACTTCCTCTTCATTAAACCAACATTTAAATTCTCCTCCTATACTTCCAAACAAAGGGGTATCAGAGCCATTGGTGTTTGAAGAAAATGTCCACCCCAGTAGTCCCATTTCCTAAGTTAACCCAAAGCTAACTACCAGTCGTTGGAGTATTCAAATGAAAGGTCCTACCTGGTGGAGAAGATGTATGGACGTTGTCGAGAAAGGCACTGAAGGGTAGTGCAACTACCGAAAGCAAAAAACATGATGCCAAGGTGAAAGATCAAAAAAGGCTTTGTCATTCATTTTCAAGGAATGGATGATTGCAATTTTGAGAGATTGCAAGGGATACCACCGCCAAAGAAGCATGGGAGATCCTCCAAAAATTCCGTCAAAGGAGGTGACAAAGTAAAGCGAGTCGTCTCCAAAACTCTGCGAGGTGAGTTGAAGCTTTAAAATGAAAGCTTCCGAATCAATTTGGATTATGTCAAGAATTTTGGCGGTTGTTATCAAATGAAAGCAAATGGTGAAACTTTGGATGATGTCCGGGTGTGATTGAAAAAATCTCCGCGTCATTGGATTCAAAAATTTGATCATGTTGTTGTTTCATTGAGGAATCAAAAAATCTTGGATTCCATGGCTATTGATGAACTCATGGGATCATTGGAAAGCCCCTGAGGAAAAGATCAATGAAGGAGGAAAGAGCAGTAGAGCAAGTTCTTCAAACAAATTCTCAACCTCAAGGGAAAATATGAAACAGAAGCAAAAATGGAGGTTGGACGAGGACGCGGATTACGGACGTGGTCGTGGCCAAGGCGTGGACGTGGTCGTGGTCGTGGCCAAGGCCAAGGAAGAGAGGAGTAGACAAGGGAACAATATTATAATGAGGAAAGAAGTCAGAAAATTTCCCAAAACACAATAGAGGTCGTGAAAGAGGAAATTACGCCACCGAAGGCAAAAAAGGTATGAAAAATCCCAAGTTAAAGTTATAATTGTCAAAAATTTGGCATTGTTCTTGGGAAGGTGATGAAAATGATACAACCATGTGCAAGAGAAAGCTAATTTTGTTGAAAGCAAAGGGGGAGAAGAAATAGAATTCTACCCTATTATTGGGCATATCAAGGCAATGAAGGTGAGACAAGATACGTGGTATCTGACACGGGAGCAAGCAACCATAGTGCGGAAGACAGGCTTGTTTGGGGAGCTTGATGATCCAGTAAGCGGCAATGTTTCAATTGGAGGATTATCAAAAAATTCCGGTGAAGGGAAGAGGTAAAAATTTTGATTCGCTTTAAAAAAATGGAAGGCATCAATTTATTTCAAATAGTTTTATTTATGTCCCAATATGAAAAACTAATAATGAGGATGGACAACTCTTAGAGAAAGCTATGATATCCAAATGAGAAAAATCTAGTCTTTTTATATAGGAGTGATAAAGGAAATTTGATTGCACAAGTGCCCCAATGACAAGCAATAAGAATGTTTTGTTTAAATATTCAAAAATGATTTTGCAAAATGGCTTGAAAGCATGACTACAAAGACACAAACTTGGCTTGGAATTGACGGATTTGGCATTTTAAATTGGGGGGAGACTAAAATTCCTATTCGACAAAGAATGGTTTTAAAGGGATTGCCCCTTCTATAAATAACATCCGGATCAATTTTGTGAAGGATGTCTTATGGTAAGCACTTTCGAAAAGGCTTTCCAAGAGAGACAACAACCAGAGCAAGCAACCCTTTGGAATTATTCACACCGATGTGTGTGGACCAATTGATCCTTTTCTTCGGCAAAATAGATATTTTCTCCTCTTTATTGATGATTTTAGCTGAAAGACATTGGGTCAATTTTTTAAAACCAAAAGTCGGAAGTGTATAATGTTTTCAAAAAATTCAAGGCCAGTGTGGAGAGCAAATTGGCTATTGATATAAAAGCTATGAGATCCGATGAGGAGGCGATTCACTCAAATGAATTTAATGAATTTTGGAAGAGAAAATGGAAATTCGCCGACCTCTAACACTTCCTTACTCCCCCACAACCAAAACGGTGTTGCTGAAAGAAAAATAGATCCATTCTTAACACAACTCGAAGCATGTTGAAAAGCAAGAGATGCCGAAAGAATTTGGGGCCGAAGCTGTGGTGTGGATTGTGCGGTTTATTATCAAATCGCTCTCCACACGAAGTGTATGGGGGAAGGGAACTCCACAAGAAGCATGTGAGCGGAAGAAAGCCGGGCGATCTCACACTTGCGAGTTTTTGGGGGGAGCATTGCTTATGACAAGGCCGGAGCAAAAAAAAAAACGGTCCAAACATTTGATGATTAGAAGGAAAAAAGTATTTCCTTTATGGGTATGATTCAAGTTAAAAGGATTTTACCAGTTTGTTCAATCCAAAGTAATGGGAAGGTGAATCTCGAGCCGAGGAGACGTGGTCTTGATGACGAGAAAGCACGTGGGATTGGGAGACTCAAGAAGAGGAGCAAAAGCAAGCAAGATGATTTCTTTCCCATGTTCGAGAGAGGGTTCAAAGAAAGGGCAAGAGCCACAAGAGTCCATGACACCACCTTCAATAACCACTCCAAACCGTGAAGATCCATCCTTGGCGGAAAGCTCAAGGAAAGGCCGTGCCGCATGAGGAACCACAAGAGTTAATATGGGGGTACGACAAACAAAGACAATCTCACTTTATTTGTCTTTTTGCCCGATTGTGAACAAAGATTTTTGAAAGAAAGCAGTGCAAAGTACGAAATGGGAGAATGCCTAGGACGAGAGATTCAAGCAATAAGGAAAAAAATGAAACATGGGATTAGCCGATCTTCCAAAAGACCACAAAGCAATTGCGTGTTTGTAAAATGGGTGTACAAAGCGAAGAAGAATGCCAAAGGAGAATGGAGCGATATAAGCAAGGCTTGTCGTCAAAGGATACAAGCAACGAGCTGGGGGCATCGACGAGAAGAGTATTATTGCTCCTGTCGCTCGTTAGAAACTAAAGATTGATTATTTCTATAGGCGGCACAAAATAAATGGAACAGTTATCAAAGGACGTTAAATCCGCTTTCTGAATGACTTTCTTTGAAAGAAGAAGTTTATATAGAGCAACCCTAGGGTTAGAGGTGAAAGGGCATGAAAAAAGGTTTTAAAGCTCAACAAAGCTTTAATGGTTTAAAACAAGCTCCAAAGGGCATGGGATATAGATTGAACAAGTTTTCAAGAAAACAATTTCATGAAATGCCCTCATGAGCTGCCCTTTACACCAAATAGAGAATGGAACATTTGCTTGTTAGTAGATGATTTGATCTCACCGGCAACAACCAAGAATGTTTGAAGAGGTCAAGGAAAAGCCAATGGCTCGAGAATTGAGAGCCAAGACAGACATGGGCCTGCATGTCATTACTACGTGGAATCGAAGTTGAAGCAAAATAAAATGGGCATCTTCATATCCCAAGAAGGATATGCAAAGGAAGGATAGTACTCAAAAGTCAATATGGCTAATTGTAAAACCAATTCGCACCCCGGTGGAATGCGGAGTCAAGTTGTCAAGGGCCTTGATGGTGGAGAAAAGGTGGATCCAACCTATTTCCCAAAGCTTGGTGGGAATTTGGGGTACTTGACATGCACAAGACCGGAGCAATACTTTCGAGTTGGATTAGGGAGCCGTTCCATGGTAGGATCCAACGCACAAGTCACTTAAAAACAGCCAAGAGGAGTCTCTGTTAAGAAAAGGTACAGTGATTTTGGCCTATTTATTATCAGCTAACAATTTCCGACTTGTTGGAATAGTGATAGTGAATGGGGCCAGAGACTAGATGACCCAAAGAGCCACAACTGGTTTTCTATTCTACATTGGTGACACTTTGCAATTACTTGGATTTCGAAGAAGAAGCAACGATCGTCACCTTTTTACTTGTGAGGCCGGAAATATGTAGGTGGTTTGGCATTCATGTTGGGTTATGTCAAGCAAGTGGGCTGTAAGGAGTTCACGAAGAAGAGCCTGTAAATTGGCAGTCGAAAAGGGATGAGCAACGGAGGATAGTTCGGTGTGACAATCAGGTATCGGCAATAGGGGGGGGGTGCCCGATTGGCAAAGAATCCTGTCTTCCATGATCGAAGCAAAGCACATAGATACCGAAGGTATCATTTCATAAGAGAGTGCATGGCTAACAAGGGGGTCCAATTGACATTTAAAAGATCACAAGATCAAAATGCAGATATCTTAACCAATGCCGCTCAGCATGACGTTCTTTTTCAAGCTAAGAGCTTGAGCTTTTATGGAATCCCCTACTCAAGTCTTAGTGTTACAGGGGGGATGATTTGAAGTATAAATGGTGATTTGATCCAGAAAAATATTAGAAGCCAAGGACTAGAGTTACTTGTGTTTGTAGAGGTTCGAATGATCTTCTAAATAAATGTGTGTAGAAGTATTTGATATTCTAAAAGATTTCTATAACAAGTCTGTAGGATAAAGGAATCTAGATTATTTTGGTCTTAGAAGAATCTAGAATTAGCACATACTAGAATTAATATCTATTGTTGGTTCAACTAGACATTCTTAGAAATTATCACCTTGTTAAAAACTAAGAACCATATCCTTTGAGTTCTATCACAATAGGGAGGATTCATTCTAGCCAATTGTTGTAAAGAGAAGTAGGAAAAGATTAAAACGTTGAGTTGAGAGTTCAAAAATCTTTAAGTGTCCTCCTTTACCTCTTATAATTTCAAAATATTACTTCCTCTTCATAAACCAACATTTGACATCCTCATCTATTACTTCCAACAATTTTTTTCCCCATTTTGACTATTATTGGGCAAGTTGAATTGGGCATCACTAGTCTTTATAATGAAGCTGGCCAACTTCTTTTCGATACTCATAAGATTCTTCTAGTGCGCACTTTGTGACTCGAGAGATCCAAATTTTACCCAAAGGAC
>VIGQ01000071.1:7500-10000 GCA_009663005.1 Actinidia chinensis | reverse complement strand
ATCATTCATCACATTGCCGCCTCCGAACGTGCGTGATGCCGAGGAGAACAACGTGGGATATATAGTAAAAATAGATGGAATGATGATAGGCGAGGTAAGCATGTAATGATTACAAGTTCTGTATGAGTGACACGTGTTGATCATTGACGAGAGGTGCGTCACTTCACTTGCAGAAGACTGAAACGTCCTCAGGAGGTGAAACGTCACTCGATGTTGTCCATTGGAACGATTAGATCCTGACCCTTCAACCCTCCTCTAAGTAGGTGGTTCCTCTGCATTATGCCACCTGTACTTTTTGAGTTTGAAATTTGCTCAACTTGCTCTGACGTAACCTCCAACCACCTCGTCCTTTATTACTATACCCTCTAGTCGCCTAGTAAGTGTCCATATACTGTTGCGATTTTATTCATGTTCAGCGAGGTTTCTATAGAGGATTTGGAGAACTCACTCCCTTCTTAGATTTATGATTACCTCGGAGACAGCTCCTTCATGAAAACCAAGGTTAAGGACTATTCTGCATCGCCTAGGGAAGACCCTGTGCCAACTATATAGGGGACCCCCACCCCCACCCCATTATTGAGGATGCCAGATCCTTGCCTGAGAAAGAGACCAACATAATGACCCTAGATGAGCTATATCATCTAGGGGAGTTATGCTCTTCCCCAGCCGGAGTCCAAACAAAACTTTTTGAGGTTGGCAAGACCATCATGTTGGTTCGCCTAGGCGAAGTGGCCTTCTACGAGGCTGCATTTCATGCGGATATGCATTTACCAATTCACCCCACCCTTAAGAGGATAGTGGCCTTTTACAACATTTGTCCTGCCAGCTAGCTTCCAATGGATGGCAGAGTATGGTCTGTACATTGGTGTTGTGGCGATATAAAAAGTACGCAATCTCTCTGAACGAATTTAGAAACTTGTTGTGCTTGTTTAAAAACCCAAGGCCAGACTCGGGTTTATATTCTTTTAGAAACTTGAGATACACAACGGATACACAACGCTGTTTATATGCAAGTTTTATAGACGAAAAAAAATCCAAACTCAACACAATCCGCCCTAATTAGGAAAGAGGAACTCTCTGCAATTATCTCATAAATTTAAATACTTAAAGTACGTCTTCAACTATCACCTTGGTTTGTATCTTGAGTTACAAATCCAAGAATAATATAAATTTGATAAAATTACAGAAATCATCCCTCTAGTTTCACCTTATTCTTGATTGCGCGGGCTTTGGTCCAAGCGTTCGACTTCTCTGATTAGCTGCATGGCCCTCGTTGATATTTATTTTTTGTTTAAAGAGTCTATTTAATCTTTCTCAAAGGCTAGAATTGTAATTTTTGTCAAATGGGAAGATCTGAATACAAAGAGTATGTGTTTATCGCTTTCCATCGCTAAACGAGACTAATTAACTAGATTCAAACTTAGTTATGAATTCCTTAAGTGATGAGTAGAGAGGCTGACATTATGGTAGGGTGAGCGGGCGTGCCTAACCGTTTCGCCTTTTGTAGCTTTGTTTATCTCACTAAATTTCAATTTATTGGTTATGTTAAACTAAGAGGAAACTCTTTTCTGTTGTATTAACCTTGACCTGACATTCTATTCCTGATTGCTAAGCTGACCTGGAGTTGATTTCCTATTCTGGACAACTTGGTTATCAAAAAATTAATGAATGGTAGTGGATCTCATTTCCTCTCTCCTTAGATTTTCAATACAAAACCTAATTTTTGAAACCAAAAGAGTGGAGAGGAGAGGATATGAGCAGGGGTGGAAAGGTCCCACAAGTGTTATGTGAAACCTACATTGATCTTCCCTATATTCAACCGCAATCTCACTAACACCCCTAGTTAGTTAACACCATTCAATGCACAATAAAAAAGACCATAATATTATTTGTTCAAAATATTACGGTCAAAGTTATAAAAATTATTGTTATTGAACAAACACACACACACACACACATAGAATAGTACTAGATCCAGCTGCCTCTTCGCTCTTTTGGACCACGCCGTCCACCCATCCCACCACCAATTGTCACCGGCGTCCTATGGTGTCGCCACCACCATCACCACCTCTATTCCCCTTTCAAGAGAAGATCAAATCAATTCTTCATAGTGCTACGACCTCATCCATTGCCATCTATCATTGCTTTCAACAGTGTAGCCACCACCATCAAAACCTCTCCACCCTTTCTCTATTACATGTGTACTGTGATAAGACGATCTCTTTGCTTGCAACCAAAGGTCCCCACTCTCTCACACACACAGTAACCATCGAAATTATCTACCAATTTGGGTGGGGGTTGTGGTGTTAGGTGGCTAAGTGGCAGTGAATTGGCCATATTTCTCTATTCCTTTCATTTTCTGTGCAAACAACAATCAATCACACCCATCACACGCACATAAGTTAGAGAGAAAAATGGTCAAAATTGCCTTAGGGTTTATTTTAACGAACTTAGCACAATAGGTTTAGCCAATTGACGATCAAATAATGGGTGGACCTAG
>VIGQ01000071.1:0-2500 GCA_009663005.1 Actinidia chinensis | reverse complement strand
ATGTAAGATGGAAAATGCTATTCATACAGAATAATGGAATGTGATATGGGTATTTTTATATTTAAGAAGAAATTTAATAAACTAAATTACATTAAACCACCCTAAACTCTGAACTATTTTTACTCTAACCTCCTTTGAGTATAGGAATTATGTATCCACTTGACGCCGTTAACGAAAGTTGTTATTTTACCTTTTTTCCATTTACATATAAGGGCAACATCTATCTTCTTTCCCATCCAAAATCTCTCTCCCCTACACACACAATAAAACCCCAATAATCTATCCTTCAACTGGTAAATGTTTGTGTCGGGAACCAAAACAAAAACACAGAGATTCAAATTGGCAAAATTAGATTGCTGAGAGAGACAATTAGTAGAGAGAGAGGTGGGTGACCACTGGCCAATGCTGGGTCATTGGTTTCTTTGGCCGCCAGTGATGATGCACATCGGCATTGGTTTTTGCAAGCTCACACGCTGAAAGAGGCATTGGCATTTAGCGACGGATGTGGCGGCACTGGTTCTGCGATAGTGCTCGGCAACGGCGTTAGGTTTTGCGATGGTGCACAGCGACGACGGCGTTTAGTGACAGGCAGCGGAGCTTCCTCCCCACTCACTCGCAACCGGCCACCACCAATGTCGCCTATCTTCCCAAATCCTGAAATCTATGAAAATCGATTTCTCACAACCCTAGAAGACGCAAAATTAGGGTTAGGATATATCCAATTTCTCATAGAATTGACTATGAATCTCTGTCAATGGCGGTGGAACAATTGATTTTTCCTAAAATTCGGTTCTGACCACAATTCTACTACATCTCTGATTCAGACCTTCATCATCATCGAGGTCTTCGTCTTCAATGACGGTGATTGAATTGATAGCGTTATTCGGTTGGGTTTGTAACAGAGGACTGCATGGGGGTGTCGTTGTAGGCATCGATGAACGCCGCTGTCTCGTCGTGTGACCAGCACGGTGGAGTGAGGCGATGATGCTTAGGCGGGGCTTGCGATGGTGCTTCTGCTTGGTTTCGATTTTGGTTTTGGTAAGGGATTTAGGGTGGGTTGCGTAGTGAGGTGGTGGAGGTTGCTTGGGGTAGATGGGAATTGGCGGGCAGAGTTGGGAATTGGAATGGGAGAAAGAAGGGTTTGTGACGGTCTCTCTCTAGCATCCTCCCAGCATTTACTTTGCTATTTTATTTAATTTTTAATTAAAAAAAATTATTTTAGTCATTTTGATAATATTTTTATTTTATTTTATTTAAACTCAATTTAAATATTTTTTATTTAAAAAAGTTAAAATAATTAATATAATTTAAAGTTGAATTCTAACAAGAAATATATACATATATAAAAATAAATAATTTTTTTTATTACTTAGTATCCATCGCCTTCACACACACAAAAAAAATAAAATTTATGAGGTGAATAGTGCCCCCAATGTGAGGAGGCACTATTTATGATACTAACATAAGAAGTTAGATGGAGAGGCTATTGGAGCCCTTCATTTAAATTTATCATAAATAAAAATAGGGAGTGAGCTAATGATGCTCTCAGTAGTTGATCGAGATATACATATTAAGACCATGTTTGGTACATAGGAAGAAGTGAAAAAAAGTGAGCTCTCAATTAGGAGAGGTATTCGTGTCACAAAATTAATTTATCATGTCGTGTGACCAGCACATGGACAATTTTCATCTAAAACTCTAAGGGACTGTTAACAGGAAGTGTTAAATACAAAATCTAAATTAAATACCTTAAGGGGGTTAAGTGACTGAGTTCAAACATTAAGGGGATAACACGAAAGGGTTATAGCTTAAGGGTGTTTACTGTAATTTATTACTTTTTCATTTTAAATAGATACATGTAAATAATATGGAAAATTATCTTGCTTCGAGTGACACGTGCTGTCCTACGTAGCACCTTGTGAGATGCTCCATGTGTTTTAGAAATGAAATGATAAAATATCTCTATTGTAAAACACTAATAAATTGTCTTGCAAAAATTCACATTTGTGTGACCTTGTCATACAAGCTAATAAAATAATGTGATGCACGCCACATAGGAATCATGAATCTACTTCACATGTTTTCTTTTTTAGATAGGGTTTCTGAGTAACTCAAATTAGAACTAAAAATACTTGAAAGTTGAATTTAATTACACGATTTGAGTACTACATAGATGATGATTTCTTGGATATATAAAACTTTTGAAACCAATAAAACCTAAAAGCACGATTGAAACAATCTAAGGGTTGAGGCGAGTTATAATCATTTGTTGATCAGAGTCTCATAAAGCATTTAATCTAAAATTTAATTTACTCTCGTGTTATTAATGGTTGTGTGGGGTCACTATATATGAAATTTTACCCTGACTTTAAATAATACTCCGCTTCTGAACGGTGATCCAAATTAATCCTTTAAATTAATTGGTCCAATTACCCGATACCAAATTGTAAAAACAATTACATATGAAACAGAATGGATAAACAATAAAATCAAGATTATA
>VIGQ01000213.1:90000-95000 GCA_009663005.1 Actinidia chinensis | reverse complement strand
GTGGTCGGATAGGAATTGCTTGGTCATAAATTAAGTTTCATAGCTAGACCCAGGCTTTATGTTGCACTTTCCGCATTCTTTGGACTTAGACCATCTCTATGGCCTTGAACTTGAAGTCAAGTAGTGATTTGAAACTTCATACATTTTTAAAATAAATTGAATTTTTCGCTATTGGATTGTAGATGTTTGGTTTTAAAAAATTACATTGTGAACTAAGTTTAAGCCACTTATTTAATGAATAAGTAGTAGTTTGTAGTAAGTCCCAAAAAGGAGTGCCCCACTGGAAATAAATAGGCAAGTACACAATTTTGTCTACGAATGTATTCAGACAATTTCCATTTGCCATTTACCCACATTCCCTGGAAACCAAATTATATGGTAACCTCAGAAAAGACTCTTCACTTCGAACGTGTTTGCTAAAAATCCATTGACGACCTCCAATTCTTTTAACTTGAATGCACCCAAATCAAGCATTAAGGAACTTAAAGACAAGGCATCTTTGCCAGAGAATGTTATGAATCTCCAGTGATGAGTAAAACAATTGCCTTTCGATTTTGGCATCACCCATCTTATCTCCCAGACCCCAAACAATGAACTTAAAGTTAAGCAACTTGTGATTTCCTTCTTCATCTTTAGCACATTTTGGGGGAGTGCCATGAAATGAAAATTGTCAAGAGCAAATTTTTTTTTTGTCAGCATGTACATTGATGAATCTATTTAGTGGTTTGTGGTTGCCTTGCGGCTGAGCAGCCCCCGCTGCGGTTTTGCTTCAGATACTGTGCCCTATGCTAGAAACTGTGGCAGAGCTCTCCTTACTATCCACTCACTTGGTAGTTGGTACTGACATAGACTGATCTTGAGATATAGTGCCGAAAGTGCAAGTGAAGAATGCGATGCAAATCTCAAAACTGTAGGTATTAGTACATTGTTTATTACAAAGACGTTGCATTGATTTCATTAGGCAGCCATTCTGTAACATTTTCTATTTCGCATGGGAACCGCAGATTATGGAATCATGGCCTTTCATTTTATGTCCATTTTTCAGATATATGATTTCATTTTCAAAGGAAAGGATTTATATTATGAAGTTTATAGTACAACATGAGAGGGCAACAAAAACTCAGGAGGGAGGGCAGTATTCTTAAATTTGAACTAATGAAATTTAAGTTTGTAGGTGAATTTGTGAAGTCCTTGGTGATTGAATTCGGTTCTGCAGATTGCATTCAGTTACATTACAAACTAACTTGTGAGAATACCAAAAGATTTATAATAAACATGTCCAATCCCATTAAAATTCAAACCAAAATAATTTCCATAGATAACAATCAAAATTCATTATTTAACAAGTTAAAATTGCCTATTAATTTCCGGGTAGTAATTTTTGGCCATATCGAGTGGCTTAATTTCATTCAAGAAGTATATAACCTTCATTCGGGTTTGATACATGAATATACAAATATACATTACCTGTCTCTATTAAATCATCAGTTTAGAATCCTCAATCTAACTCCAATGGCTAACCGTCGGTATATTTATAAGTTCAACCTTCAAATACCTTTACATACAAATGCCATATATAGAAATATATAAAACAATACAGTGGGATAGAGAACTATTGCACAGAAGGTACCTCCGCCACTCCCTCAGAGCAAACCCCTCCTCCACTCCTCTCCACAAAAATCGGCCCTTCGATAAATAAAACCATCATTTCCCGATCAGTTCCTACGAGAATTACGTAATCTTCGGCGGCGATGTACAAGTCAATGTAGCCTCGTCGCCGTCGTCATCGAACGGTAGATTCATGGCGGAGGACCCGGCAACGGGAGTAGTTTTTTTTTGCTCTATCCGAGTGGAAAAATGATAGATACAGGGAGAGGGAGGGAGAGAGAGGGAGAGAGGGAGTTCAAAAAAGAGAGGCAAATCAAAATTTTAAGAATAAACAAAACGACAAGTTATGAAAGATAAGCAGATGAACTTTTTCAGACTTTGATTCATGGCTGAAAAAGAGACTCTGAAAGTTGAGTTTTTAAAGAGAAGGCATATCAACATCAATTCTTTAGCCAAAATAACTATGTCAACCAAGAAATTTCAAACCTTTGCCCCTCTGTTATTTGGAGCTGGAGTCGCCGGAGGAGGCGATTAACGACCGGCGCTATGGGAGCGGGCAGTGACGATGCCGACGGCGGACTAGAGGAAGACTGTCATAGTTAGTCGAGCTTCTAGAGAGAGAGGGAGGAGATTTTTTGCTCTGTTTTAGGGGACGCCGTTTTGTTTATCAAAACGACGTCGTCTTAAACATCCAGACAAAAAATTTAGGGATATCAAAACGACGTCATTTTGATACAAAACGACGCCGTTTTACTAACTTCAGTGTCACTTCAGGAAAATCACTCTAGAGGATCTTAATCCATTAAAAGTGGTTTAGGATCGTTTCCGAAAGTTGCCAGGTTGTCAATTTTCTAGTGACTATGTAATACCCTGCAAAATTTGGAAGGTTTAAAGGGCTCAACTTTCCAAGTTTCAAAAGATATATTTGACAAAATTACATTGGGGAAAGTTAGTCATTTTAAGTGTTATATTCGTCCACGTGGCAGCTTAGATTGAGTTTTTTAATATTAATTAATTCCAACGACCCCATTACCATATCTGGCAGGAAGGATTGAAAATTTCATAAATTAACTATCCAAGGTTAAGTTCTACCATGAAGAAAGAACATAGATTTCAACAATGAACAAGTTCTCCCAAAAAAGTTGGATCAATTACACAGAGATTAGTTTCACCCAACATTGAAGAGATAAATTTTAGCATCCGTTATATTAAAATGGTAAAATTTTTCGTTTAAAAAAATATTCAAACAGTGAGGTTATATCTTTGTTGTATTTGAACAGTGATTTTTTTTTTATTTATAGCTAAATTTTAGTATCCGTTCTATTCAAACAGTGAAATTTTTCCTTTAAAAAAATATTCAAACAGAGAGGTTTTGTCTTGGTTGTATTTGAACAGTGACTTTTTTTTATTTACAGAATATTCAACTAGTAAATATTATTATTCGAATAGTAAAGATTTCAATGTGCATTGCGGAAAATGGTTGCCAAAATATGGCTTCCTGCAACCAATTAAAAAGTGGTAATCAGTTGCGGAGATGGTGGACAGAGTTGGTAGGCAATGGCGTGGGACGTGGGTGGTGGAGGAGGTGTAGTGAGAAATGAGAAGGTTCTGCTGAATGGAAAGGTGTGCGCGACAATGAATATAACCAATATGATGTCGACAAGTCTGTATCGAATAGCCTTAGTATAAATAAAACACCATAAAACAGCAAATGAAGAAAAAGGAGGAGGAGACGACGGAGGAGACCCAAACATTGAATTATGAAAGCAGCACAAGCTCTCAAACATGGTGAACACAAATCTCTTAGCTATTTTCATGCCTTCTTAATATAAGTCCGCCCTCTAGACCGTATTAATAGATGCTGCAGCGAGTGAGAAGCTGCTTTCCCAGGAGTTATGGTTTTTGAAAAATCGTGGCATGGTTCGTCTAATATTGACATTGGAAGGGAGTCGCTCTAACTAAGTTACTGGTTTTATTCGAGGTTTTAAAGGAAGATACTCTGCAACGGGTTATATTTTGCTCCTCTTTTAGAATACTCGGGACCTTCTTTTGATAGTTGAGTGTATCTCAAGTTAGATTCTTTTTTAACCTGAAGGCTGATGTTCATGAGGTTCAGAGGTAAGCCCAACAAGCCATTGGGATGGGTTGGGGCAGCCTCAAGGTAAGGCAACCTTCGGACCCCCCCCAAATTTTTTATATAAACTTGTATGACTTTTTGAAATGAGTTAATAACTACGGATGGGGCAAACTATATTGGACGGTGGTAGGCAAACCCAAATATCGGGACCAGGCCCTTAGGGTATGATAACCTCTTGAATATCAGAACTTTCCTTTGGCCAGGAGGATGCTCCTGGGAAAAACCTTATTCATGGATCAAGAAATTTCCAATAAAAAAGCAATTGAATAAAACTGAAAATGATAAAGCTATTGTAGATAGCTAGAGAAAAGCATAACAAGTATGCTCCGAATGCAAAAAATAGAATCATTACAAGGTTCTCAGATGAGGAAAATCTGACATCGTCAACAATAAAGGACAATTCAAATAAGATTCTAATGATCGAAGATTCGAACTATCAACGATGGAGACAACTCAGATCAATAAGAATCAAAAGTGATTGAATGTGATGCAAAACTATGAGACGATCACCCTGAGATATAAGAATAGTACAAGCAGCTAAGATTTCAAGCATAAAGTTAGTATTGGAGCCTACTTGATATCAAAAGTATTTAAAGAACATGGAAAAATATGATATGAACATTTGCAATTTAACAAAAAACAACAATATTTCCTTTTTTACGAAAAGTATTTCGGAAAACAAAAAATGTGATATGGAAAAGTTTTTGATTGCTGTACATATTCATCAAATAGATTTGTGAATGTAAAAGAGGACAAATCTGATTAAGTCCACAGATTGTGTAGTGTGTGATGTTATGTGTTAACCCTAGAATTAAAATGATACATTTAGCATTTTCCGTAAAAAAAAATAGTGTAAAAAACTGAAAACATAGTGGACATAAGAAATTTTTTTATTCGGTAATCATTATATTTTTATTGAAAACTGAGTGAGACATTTATTGTTGCAATCTGTAATGATTTGGTATACACTGATTTTGCTTGTTTTGAAGTGAGAATTGATATTTATGGCTTTGAATCAGAAAGATGATAACAAATTTGTTGGTTTTTGAGTTTGTACTTACGATTTTTCACCATGTTTGACGCAGCGGTGACGAAGATGACAGTGAAAACAGGCTAGACATGGTGATAGTCGCTGGCCGGCGGCCAGTGCACTTAATCGGCGACGTCTACATTAGACGGTGATGATTCATGCCGGCGATAGGGCAATGCCGTCGGCGATGGTGAGGGCGGCGACTGTCGACTGTGATGGTATAAA
>VIGQ01000213.1:52500-85000 GCA_009663005.1 Actinidia chinensis | reverse complement strand
TTCGTCATAGGGTGGCCTTCAAAGTATCAATTTTAGTGTGTTGTAGGTCATATCTTAAATGAATTGATGCATATACTTGGATTTTTTTTATCATTTTAAAAATGTAATTTTTGGTTTATAGAAAATTCTTGATTTATTTTCTTGCAACCTGGGGGGGGGCTTGCTATTTAAATCTTTGCATTGGCATGCATTTGTTTTATGTTTTGATTTTTGAATTTTTCAAGGAAATTCAATTGAATTATTTACCTGTAATCAATTTTCCTTATAATCTATTTCTCTTCTGTTTTCTTCTTAAAAAAAACAAAAATATCTATCATTTTCTCCTACTTTCTTGAATCAAACCAAAGCGAAAAAATTATTATTATATATCTGATGTAATATTGGTTTTGTTATATTTCTTGAGATCTTCTAAAAACATAAAATTCATATTTTTCTTTGGAGTAGATGTTTCGGTTCCTTTGTACTCCAGATTAGGTAAGTTTCGACTAGTGATCCAATTCCGTCCCCCACGTGGGGATTAGCTAATATCTTACTGAGAAAGGTGGTTTTAACTAATCCCCATTCACAATTTTTCTTATTTTTTCGTCCAATAGTCAAATACAGTCATCTCCTTTTTTCCGATAATTAATCCTATGTAATCAAACACAATTATAACATTAAAATTTACTATTCTCAGTTTTTTTGTTTAAGTACATCGCATTCATTGTCTATTTTTATAAATTGTGACTTGAAAGACCAACGTTTAAATTATACCAGCAAAGTTATTTTTTCGTATCTATATATCGTATATATTTTAGAAGTTAAAAGAAAACAACAGAGCAAATTCAGACTTCAGTGGTAGTTTCTTTAGATAATTTAGTAGTCCTTTTTACGTCTTTAAAGGCATTTAATTTTCAAACTAAAAATTATTAGCTTTATTTAACCAAAAAAAATATTATTTTTTTTAAAAAAATACATGCTCTTGTGCAATAGTGTAGGCGATTGCTAATTTGTAATTTGTATAAAAAATCACAACTCATTTTGAATCTCAAAATTATCCCCTCTATTTACGGTTGATCCATTTGAGTTAATCCAACGGCTGAGTTTTAACCTGAGATTTTTTTTTTTTTTAAAAAAGTATCACTTTCTTCTTTTCAAATGTATATGTCCATATAGGGAGTTATAATCAAATGGCCAAAAAATCTTTAAGATGAGCGATATTTTTACCCCTGAATATTTTTTGGTGGAACTCACACACAAAAAACTATAACCTTCTTTCTTTTTCTCTTTATTCTCCCAATTTAGCATTTTTTTTTAATTATTATAATTTCTAATTTATTCTCCATTTTGTAGTAATATATCTATTCGCAGGAGTACATTCAATGCATCTTTTAATTGACTTTATGTCTATTTATTTTTTAAATTGTAAAACTCTAACGAGTATGCCTAACAGGTGGGCTTTTTTTTTTTTTTTTACGTAATATCTGTGGGCACGGACAATTACTAATAAACATTGGATGGCATAGAGAGGATGATTTGCAGTTTATATAACATGTCTTTTACAATTAGAGATGACAATGGTTCAGATATAGGTCGGGAGTACCCTGCCCATTCCAATATTCAAAACCCACTTTCACTCTCTAGTATCTGATTACCAATTTACTCGTTGGATATAGTTTGAGACTATTAGACCAAACCTAAAGGGTATGGGGTAAATTCAAGTACAGAACCTCACACTGATTTTTTTTTATAAAAAATCTCATTTAAAATATCTCCAACCTATTTATATATCAATTTTCAACCTAACTAGGTGAAGAATTATATCCGGGGGTAGGCATCTTCACCATACAAACAAAAAAAAAAAAGAAAAATATTTAGGCCATTCAACCACCACATGACCAAAATAGAGCAATTTTTTGAATATAAATATATTGTAGGGAAAAAATGTTAAGGTAAACTGGGTTCTAGTATTGAGCAAGGAGGTAATCAATTCATATTTGACTGATATAATATATACACAGCCGGTATTCACTCCTCTATCATACCGCCTCTATTGGTTTTGAAAATGAATAAAAATCATACCCAAATGGCAATTCGCTGGATCCCAACGGGGTTTGGCAAATTTCTTCCGAAAACTAATTTGGGAAACCAAACGTGGCGTTATTAGAGGTACAGGATCAAAGAAACAGACAATTATAAAGTGCTGTTAAAGATCTGAGCATCAGCTTTAACATGATCCCAGTTGGATAGCAGAACTCCAGGGCCCACGGACAGAGACGGCGTCGTATGTCCTTTACCTCCTGGTGTTGTGTTTGCGTGATGTAAGCATCAATATCAAACTTTTATTTTGAAGCACAAACACTATTAACTCACTCTTGCCACCAGTCAGGCAAATTCTCCCCCTGTCCACATTCTTCACAACCCACACCACTCCTCGCACTGAACGTCTCGATTAAAAAACTCGTTAAAAACGTAGTTTTAAATTTGTAAGTTTTTAAATAAATTTAATAATTTATTGTCAATTCGTTTTTGACTCATTTATTAAACCCTACTACTATCTAGGATGGCAACGAGGCGGGTTGAGGGGTTCGGCCTTTCTCCACCCCAGCCCCGCCCCGTTTAATAAACGGGTTAGGCCTTCCTCCCCCCCCCCGCACCCCGTTTTTGTTTACCAAAAAATCCACCCCCGCCCCCGCCCCGTTTAATATTTTTTAATGATATATAGTTGGTTATATAATATTGGTATATATATAGAGAGAGAAAAGTTAAGAATTATTATGGTTATTTTAAAAAAAATGAATAATTTTAATTTTTTATATATAATTGGGGGTAATCGGGGCGGGTTCGGGTGAAAGAGGCTAAACCCGCCCCCGCCCCGAATCCCGATATTAATGAGTTTTAATTTTTTTCCCAAAACCCGCCCTAAAACGGGGGAGGGCTCGATGAGTAATCAAATTTTTTCGGGTCAATTGTCATCCCTAATACTATTATTATGGCCCAAATGGACGGTTATCAATACACACTTTTTATTTATAAATAGTTAATGTTTTTGAAAAAATTACAACAAGATTTTTTTAATTACATTTTTCTATGAAAACCATAGGAGGCAATTAATGTCAAAAAATATTATTGTGAGTAACTACCAATCTACCAATCTCAATAAAAAAAATTTAATTAAATAAAGGAACAATATAAAATTTTTTAAAAAAATAAATAATCAAATGATTAATATAATTTTTATACTGAAAATGATCAAATTCTAAATATCGTATAGACAAGAGATTACAACTACACAAGGTAAAAAATAAAAAATTAACAATAAATTTTTAAAGGAAAATGAGCAGTTATCAAATAAACAAGAGAATTATCAGATATTTACTTCACATAATAAATAAGAGAATCTTCTCAAATATTTACTTAGTGCAAATTGCATAAACCATACAATATCAATTTGACATTTTATTTTAGTATATGAGAAAATATAAATCAAAACTCCACATGATAAATTAAAAAAAGTTCTAAAATATTTATTTTGTACAAATTGAGAAATTATCACATATAATACAATTAAGGTACAACTACGAGAATAATCAATATCTATTTGACTAAGCGGGCTTTTTATGAATACAAGTCCGGAATATATTTATGTGTATATTACTATATTAGGAATTATTTGTTAATAATTTGTTATTAAAAAATTATATTAATAGTTTGTTAATAATTTTTATTGAATATTTCATGTAAAAAATGGATTACCAAATAATGATAACTCCTACTGGTGTTGGAATTGATATTGATGACTTAAGTTTCTAGGAAGAATTTCAAGGTAAAGTTATTGAATATTAAACTTAGGAAATGCAAGTTAAAGAGAATGATTTATATAGTTATAAGTTAGTTATTTATATTTGAACCCTAATTTTATATATATATACACAGATATTAATAACACATAGCGTCTTTCCTATAAAAAGTAAGTACTTAATCTCTTCTGAAATTGAACATTTGAAAAGCTTTCCTTCTGGGACCCAACTTGATAGCATCTCTAAGAGCATCTCGAAATAGAGATTTTTAAAAATATTTTTTTAATTAAAAAAAATATATTAGAGCATTTTTACTTAATTGCCAATTTAAAAATTTTTTATTTCTGTCCTTTCATTTACTATATTATTTTAAACTTCACTTAGATTATACATTTCCTTTTTAGATTATACATTTCAAAGGTTATAATCTGTTAAGGAAAGTAAAATTTCACAATATCTTTTTTTATTAAATTATTTATCTTTTATTGATAAAAAATTACAAAAATACCCTAGGAAATTGTATTTAGTAAATTGTGACTTAAAAACGGGATCATAGAGATAGTATACATAGGAATTTCTTAAATTACTTTGCCTCAAATGTATATTTCTTTATATATGACCGAAATGGGACTTTATTAAATAGTCTCCATAAAATTCTTAAAATTACTTTGAATAATTTTATAAATAAAAATAAAAAAAGTTAGGTGCAATATAGAAGAAAAAGAGTGTAAAATTATCACCAATTTTAAATTTATAAAATATATTTAATATGATTTTATTTAAAAAGTATGTTGATTTTTTTTTTACAAATAATATTAATTTTATAAAATAAGATTTTAATCTGGAGGTTATTTGTATTTGAGAAAAAATTAGTAGAAAAAAAACGTATATTTGGAAACTCCATAAAAACGAAAATTAGACGATGAAGGAAGGAAAATGCTACGTTTATAACTATTTTTATACAATATTTGTACAACAAATGCAAAACAATGTCGTTTTGGCCGAATAAATACAAAACGACGTCGTTCTACTTATTCTTCCGTGTTTTCTTCCTAAATAAACGATGTCGTTTTACATTTATTCGGCCAAAACGATGTCGTCTTGTATTTGTTGTACAAATGTTGTACAAAAAAGTTGAAATGTAGCATTTCATGAATGAATTTAAAAATGCTACAATTCATTATATTCCATAATTTCTTTATTTTTTATAGAAATATCTTCTAAATAAATCATACCATAAAAATATGAATTCAGTTCCGTTTGAAAATCAGTGTTTTCAGTTTTTTTGCTGATTTTTTTTAATCTTATAGCAAAACAGTTAGAATTGATTTTTTTACTTTTTTATTTTGTTTATTTTGTTAATTTTTAGTTAAAGTTAAACAAAATAAAATATTAAAAAAAATATTTTTTTTAATAATAAAATTAAAAAAACTTGACTTTTAAAACATTAACAAGCGGACCCTCCTATTGAACTTTGGAGGAGGGTTCCCATATTACAAAAAATAAGAAGATAAATAGTTAAAAAAAGATCCATGAAAAATAGATAAAGACTACTCCCACTCTCTTCCTTCCTCAACTTTTTAGTCCTCTCTACTCTCGTCCACTGAGAAGTGAAGACCCCTTTCTTCTCTCTCGGGAAAATTCATAAAAAACCTCCTCCCAACTCTCTCTCTCTCTCTCTCTCTCTCTATCTCTCTCTCTCTCTACAATCCACAATGTTGACGACTCTGTATTGCTATACCCTTCGATTGGGCCTCTATGAACAAGCATGATTAAATCCCACAGTCCTCTTTGTCCTCCTCAACGTCATGTGATTCTCACCATGCCTTCAACTCAAGCCTAGCAAAAACCAAGGATACCCCCAAACCCTCAAACCCCAAGACGACCACAACAGCACAATCACCTTACCAGGCTCGCTAAATCGCCCTCTGTTTTCAAGGTCTTAGATCCATCAATCTTATACAAGCCTATACCAGACTCAAGATCCGACCCACACACCATCACAACATATAAAAACCCAATCCAAGATTCGGACGACCATTTCGCTCCCGAAACACAAACCCACCAACACCAAATCGCGGAAACCGAGACCCAAATAGTTCTCCAAAACGAACCCAATTCGAAGAAGAGCAAAATGAGATTCTAGACTCTGGATATGAGTGTAAGTCGATTGAAGGGCCTTCACGTGAGCAGGGTGAATTAGGACACCGAAGACTGTGGCGGAGATTTCCGGAGAGGCTTCCGGCGAGATGCGGAGTCGGCGAGTGCGAAATCGGCATTCGCGCACTTCAAAGGAAGAAGGAGAAGACGTCGCATCGAGGCTCGCGCCGGCGCTGTGAGGGAAGGGAACGCTAGGAGCGACGGAGGCGGACGAGGAGGTAGACGCGAAGGCCGACGATTTTCATCAACCGGTTCAAGCACCAGCAGTTGAAGTTGCAGAAGCTCGACTCGATTGTGAGGACAAGGAGATGGTCCATAGAGGGCTGCCGAAAGTAAAGTTATATTAATTTTGGGGGTGTTTGTAGTTTTTGAATTCGGGTTGTTTTGAAAATACTGGGCAAAGGTTGGATTGGCTGTGCAGGGCAGATGTGCTGCCGTTGAATGAGGAAACTCTAGGGTAGTAAAAATGTCAACTCTGCCCATTGATCTGCTACTGATTACTGGGTTAGTTTGGGGGAAGGTTATTTGGTCATTATACTACACTTCGTTAAGAGTAATGTACAAGTTGATTTAATTTAATGATGCTCATAGAGTGAATATATTTCCAGTTATTCGGCTGTGTCATTGTTTCTTTTTTTTTTTAACAAAAAAATCTTTCATGTTTTTAAGGACAAAGAGACCCTAGTTGTTTACTCTTTTTTACGGTTGAGTCCGGGTCAGTGTAAGCAATATTGTTGAAGTCTCACAGAATCTTCATTGATGGGCATTTTTGTCAATTGAACCTTGAATCATTGAATTACAAGAATTAACTTACACTGTATTTTGCAAAATTATTAGAATTAAATTAATATTGTATTTCATCTTAAAGTTACAAATTATCTGTATTTGGCAGCATGAAGGGTTGACTGTTCTGTGTGCATTGATGGGAATTTCAGTCAATTTGGATTGGAAGCTTGAGTTGTTCCAATCCACAAACGGTGATGGGTAGTTGGCTGGCTGGTTGGTGGGGGTTGCACATGGAGATCATGGATATTTTAAGGCCATTTTTGCAATAGTTGTAATTTGAATGTCAGCGTGCCATGGCCCATGGGTGTGATGTAAGGAACTTTGTGGAATAGTGGAAGTTGTCTTTTGAGGATTATGTTAATGGGGGGCTATGATGACAATTTTATATCAAAAATGATTTTTTTTTTTTTATAAAAAAGTTATACATAGTCATTACAAGAAAAATGTGAATATGACATTTGGTAAATAAACGTTATTCGGCGGTCTTTTGTTAAAAATTGGAATGTCCTATTTGTCCACATCATTTTTTATTAAAAATTAGTATAAATTTCTTTTTGTATATATTACTGTCTCATCGGTAGTGGACCACTCCTACCAGCTCCCAATACTCTCTATAATCCGTCTCATGTGCCTCATGTCCGAGCTGGCACAGATGATCGAATTAGTTGTCTAGTAGGTCTTGTATCGAAGGTCATCCATGCAAAAAATCCGACTCATCAAACATTTCGTTTAAATTTGCAATCATATTAGCCATTTATTTTATTAAAAAAATACAATTTATTCTTGTTATCTATAAATGTTCAATAAAATTATTTTTTTCACGATGGCGGTATTATGGGACCTATATATGAAATGTTTAGATATTTGTACAAGTTCGGGAGGTGAAGCCCCACAAAACAAGTATGAGTGGTATGGTGGATCGTGATTTCTTTAAGGCTGTGAGGAATAATTCAGTGTTTTCGATCAATACTACTCTTCACACAAAATAATCTTATTGTATGTATTTAATACTTACGGGACTCGCATTTCATATAAAGAGTAGCAATACTCGAAGAATATTGAATAATTTCTTGAGCTAGCAATTCTCCTTTTAAAACTTTAGTTTTGGTGGGACCCCCAATTTGAAGGGTGCCCCAGCTGATAATAACCCATGCATATTTGTGTAGTTTTTTGTGGCTTTATGCTCAATGGTCCACAAGTCTTCAAACAAATGGGAGACCATATGATATCCAAAAACAGCCTTTAAGCACAAGCCACAAAAAAACTCTCAAAGTGGTTGCTATTTTTAACACAGCAGGTTTTCCATTTACTACTTACTCATCAACGCCAATTTCATAATGCCCATTTCCTAAAGTTTGTTGCAATCATCATCTATCTCCATGCTTTGGCTTAGAGCATCTTTCAAAAACGATGCTTCAATATTCCATGTTTAAATTAAATTAAATATAGAAGCATCTTTCAAATATTGAATTAATTTAATAGAAAGTTTGAGGCGTCTATTTGTCCACGTTTGGTTTAATTAAAAAAATCTCAGTTTATTTCCTCAAATTTGAACTATATATATGCAATATGAAACAGTGAGATACAATATCAAATATTTTATATCAGGGATTTGCTAATTATTAAGGTTTATTGTGTTATCAAAATCTAGCTACGCTTGATTTACTACAAACAAATTGCTCTAAAAAGAATACTATAGTTGCTTAGCGTTTATTAACTAAAAATCTAGGCATAAAGGAGCGCTGAAAAACTAGCCTAAAACACGATCCGCCCAATCACAGAACTTTGGCCCAAAAGTGAAACTACGAGAAATTATGGAATGTTTTTTAGCGCTAACTGAGAGTATCTTTGAAGATTCTTACATGGACTTTGTTTGGATCAAGAAATTAAATTAATTTATGGATTCATTGATTGACTTTTTTTCCTTTATTTTTTTCTTCAAGAGGAGTCATTTTTAGAATTTATCTAAAAGTTATATACTTAAACAAATAGAAATGCTTGCCCTTGAACCGGGAGCGTATAAATCACTATCCAAAAGAATATTGGGAAATTTATGGTAAGGAAAGCAGGGAGAAAAGACAACGATGGGCCCAACCAAGGCTCAGGATGGATTCAAGCCCAAAGCCCAACTGATTTTGAGCTTAACAAACCTTATGGCTCTAAACCAGCTTCAAACCTCCGATCAGTTTCCCAACAATAGTTCTTGATTTGTAATATTAAGATGATCACATTTACGGACTATTTCTGTTATGACTCTCGTTGGTCTTATATTGTGGGACTATTTTCAGAATTTATGTTCGTTAAATCTTAACGAACAGATGTTTTTCGTGAATATTTTTTGAATTTTTACACCAATCAAAATATCTCAATTAATTTTTTTATATAGAATTTTTAAATTATCAAATAATACAATAAAACATTATAGATATTTTTTGAGATATTCAGAATAATAAAAATAACTACTTGATAAAGTTTGGTAAATATTACTACGTCCCATTTGTCCTTAAATACATAAATAAAGTCCCCATTTCAAATGGAATCCACTTTAATATTTTTATTAGTAACTGTGGTGTTTTTAACTAATAAAAAGATAAATTGTTGACCCCTGACGTATCCACACATCTTTGTATTTCTATAGATAGTGTCAGGAACGGAGGCATGTATCGCAATTTGATCCCTTGAAATAAAAAATATATGTCTATTATTCTTAATATAATTTACTTATATTACATTTTTAAACTGCCTAAAAAATAATAATTTTTTTTAAAAAATTTTATAATTTTAGATCTCGCTGAATATAATTCTGAATTCCGTCCCTGAATGGTGTGGTGGCGTTGGTACAAAACAAGTGGAACTCGGGCGGGAGGTGTTGTGTCGCACGGTGCAATTGAAAGTCCAATTAGAAATTTGTACTATCATAATAACTTTTGTGATTTAGAGGCATGCGTTTACATGTGAGATACCGAGAGACGAGCAGAGGAGAGAGGAGAGAGGATAGAGGATATAGAGTATTGCCAAATACTAATCTCACTAATTAGTCAATTGACGTGCGGATTAGAACATTGCCAAATCCTAATCTCACTAATTAGCTTGACTTGCAGATTAAGATAACATTGCCAAATACTAATCTCACTAGTAGCAATTAACTTGCGGATTAAGATACTGAAACAGTGATTAGTTAAAAAAATTATTACGCTACAACACTTGTCGGTGTAGGTTCAGTTGCACACGGAATGACTTGTAGTTGGTACCATCCCCAATGAGTTTCACTCATTTGAAGTGGGAGCTGGTAACGTGTTGTTGATTTTACGAAATAACGTTAAAATGGGTGAGTTGGTGAAAGTGTTTTTACAGTTTACAAATGAAACGTCATTTTATACACTGCACCGAGCTCCCACTTTACCAGATTCGATTCTTCCAATATAACTGACTTAATGTTTTTATGTGATTTTTTTAAAGTTAGGTTCTGAAAAATGAGAACCGGAATCTACCATTACAAGTTAGAAACTAAAACTAAAATCAATCCGCTAAAATTTTTGGGTTCTATCCGGTTCAATCTAATTAACATTTAAAATTGTTAATAAAATAAAATAAAATTACAACAAAATTGTTCATATAAATAACCCATAAATTTATGAATATTCAAGTCATGAACCAAAATTAGTATAAAATAGTTTTTTCATAATTAACTTGTTTAATGAGCTATATCAACCAATTCTAATATAGCAGTTATAACTCATAAAAGTTTAGAATTCATAATAGATAATGAACCAAAAAAGAATACACAAAACTAAAAAAATTTATAATGGATAACAAAAAAAATCAACTGATAAATCTTGGATAGAGAAAGAAGTGGAGTGATTTTGATGGGAAAAGGGATGGAGGCATATAGCCCTGGGAAGTGAAAATATTTTTGTTGGGGAAAACCAAAGTAACTCATGCGTAGTGTGAAATACAGCTGTTAAGTGTTTAGTTTAGATAAATATGTGTATGGCATCTATACTATATATATAATCGGTTCTGGTTCGGTTTGGAATCATGATTTGAAAAAAAAAAATCGGTAACCGAACCAACTTTACCAGTTCTTAATTTTTAAACTAGACCTAATCATTAACTCATAAACCCAAATCCAAAGGCACGGTTCGCTTCGTTTCGGTCCCGTTCACCGATTTTTAATTTTTTTTTGGACCTCCTAATATAACCCCAATAAACCTATCCAAATAGGCTAAAGCAGTACACAACTAAGGCCCAATTTGGCCGAACTTTTTTAAAGATTTTTCAGTTGTTTTAATTTGATGCGTTTTTTTTGTCTTTAGTAAAAAACTCTAAACGTTTGATTAATTTTAAAAAGACTATTTTTTGTTCTTAACTTTTGAAAAAAGAAATTCCACTAAAGATAAAAAAAATATTTTTACTCGCAATTAGCTATATTTTTTGTCTTTATCATTTTTTTTTTAGATTTAACTAAAAATTATCTTTTTATATTGTCTCGTCAAAACCCCAAAACCCTAAATTATATACATATTAATAAAAAAACTTATCCAAGTATTGAAAAAAAATCACAAAACAAAAAATCTCAAAACAGCTTAATAAAACTAGTGAAAAACTTGACTTAATTAGTAAATTATTGACTTGCCGATTAAGACAACTTTTGATTAATAGTAACTAATTACTCTGCAAGCTTGTCGTTAGTGGCCTCCCTTCATTTGCTGTCCTAATTAAATACTTTGTACCTTTCACCAAATAAACACAAAGTTATCCCAAATCCATCGATCTCCTTGATCTAGCTAATCAGTACATGATTAGGTAAGTCAACACTTTGGGGCCCCTTGTTTTGTCCAATTTTTTTTTTTGAATCTTTTTTCCTTCTGATTTTGATATATTTTGTTTTTCGTACACTTTAAATTAATTTTTTACTTTTCAAGTCGTGTGATTGGAAGAATCGAAATGTAATTTTTTGATTTTTTTGCGGATTCTTTGTTACTACAAGAACTTGCGTCGTGAACAATAAGAAAAAATTTTTTTAAAAATATAATAAAAGAGAAATTATAGGAGGATTTTTTTTTCTTTTTTTTTGTCAGCAACGAATGGAACCAGAAAATAAAAAAAATAAAAAATCTAATAAGAACAAAATAAAATAAGGTGATTTTTGACTTTTTTTTTGTTTTTTTGTCTTTTTAATTTTTTTCTTTTACTTTACCGATTCCGCTATTAGGGTAAGTTTAAAAAGGAAAACAAAAATTGAAAATTAGTACCAGTATATTAGTCACTTATTAGGAAATCCAATGTATAATTATTAAGGATTTATGTGTGTTGAATTTATGATTTTATGCTAGGAATATGTAAACTACTTGTATCTTGTTTTGTTAAGGAATCTTTTTATTTATTATATTTATTTGTCAACAATAATTTTTATAAATGTTAATTAATGTTGTCAACATTTATTTTTTGATAAGAGAATAACAAACACACAAAGGAAACCCAAAAAACAAGATTATAAAATACTTTATCAGTAAGAGTAATTTGGACATTTTTCTATTATAAAAAACGCTTATACCGATTTTTGCATCATACGTTTTAATTGTGTTTTCTTTAAATGTTTATCATACAGGCTCTACCAAATACTTTGCACTTTCAAAACCACAACAGGCAACAATCATACATACAACCGAGGTCTGGGTTATTACTAGGCTTGTGTCAATGATTGCGAATTTTTAAATAGATATACCTCACATATGTCTTATATGATGTATTTTGATTATATTGTCAGCTAGGCATCTCCTATACTCATTGACAAAACGGAAAATAGAAAATTGGTAGAATCCGATAATATTCCCTTAATCCCCTATCTATACTATACAGTTTATATCTTTATAATTGGTGTTCGGGCCAACGTATGTGCATTTGACTAATTTTGGAGTTCTGAAGTTAGTAATCGAATAACATTCTTGTGACCGCAAATATTTTTTTTTTGTATATCCCGGGTACTCGGGTCAGTTTGCGCGCACCTCTCCATGACCTTGAAATCAATGACCAAGCAAACTTCTAGTTATGGATGACATCTGTTTGGTGTGGATCGGGGATCCTCTCTATACCTATACTCGACACAGCGTTCCCATCCCCATCTTCAATACCGACATGTATTTAAGGACTACCAAACTCAACCCAATTGAGTATTGATTATTTGATTGTTTTTTAAAGATTCGGGTATTAGATCTATACCCAAATCTTTAAAAATAAATAAATTAATTTTCAATCCTTAAATACAATTTTAACCTATCATATATGAAGTTCCAACCTCTTCATAGAAAATCAAATCTTTTTAAATATATCATATATTAATTACAAAAAATCTAATTAATCAACGTTATTCGTCATATTTGTTCATCATCCTGTTCTTACTCTCTCTAGTTTTATAGACCAATTCGAAATAGAGTTCAGGTCGTGGGGGGTCTTGACTATTCAGATACGGAGTAGTCAAAACACCATGGTCGGATATTTTTCCTTCTACAATACGTGCCCTCCATTGGGCACTAAAATCGGTAAAATTTCATCTCCAAACTGTCAACTTCCATTTAATCCCTATCGATTTGAGCAGAACATTATCATCTCTACTAGCTTTCCGATCACCTATTAAATGTTTAGTCTTTGCAGAATTCGATTTTACAACTTGAGTATCAAGTCTTCCGCCTCCGCTTCCACCTCCACCTCTACAGGCCACCGAATCCCTAAGGCTTCTCCCATATCTCCCCCCAATTTCATTTATTTTAAGTTTCTTTTGCCTAGAAAAGGTAGCCATAAAAGAAAAAGTGAAGAATGATTAATGAGAAATCACACAAAGATTCATGGCCTCACAATATTTCAAATCATCTTCAATGTGTATATGATTGGATTCCAATCCTATTTTGACACTTCTTCATTGATTTTCCTTTTCTTTGCTCTTTTTTTTATTTGGGTGGATTTGGTGTGAGATTTATTGCATACGTGTTCTCATGGACGTGGTATTCGATTTTAAATTTGCGAAGATAAATCTATAAAAGGCACAATTATAATCTTTCAATGAAATTTAATTGTATGGCATTGTTTTGGACTGAAGTTTATTTATTTTGGGTGTTTTTTTGGCCAATATTTTTTTTTTCTATCCCAAACAGTGGGTTTAGTATCTCACTTTGAAGAAACGAAGTTATATATTTGATAATGTTTGTAGACTATAAAAGCACAATGTTTTAAAGCTTTAAACTGGTGATGACTTGTAATTCTTTTGCTCTTTTTGAGTTAGGTTTTTATTTATTAATGACATCAAAAATGAAAAAAAAAGAGGTGAAAAACTATAATACACATTTTTTATTGAGGTGATAGTGCACACACCCTATTTAATAGTATTTCGATGAAAAAATTTCATCTGAATCTTTAAATAAATTTTAATCTCAAATAATGACAACTTGAATAATGATTAAACTTGATTTTATGAATCGGTTAATTTGTTACGAATTTTTGTGACCGTTTATTATGAGATGTTTTGTTATGAATAATTTGTTGTAAATTTTATTAGTGTTTGTGGTAATTTTTGTCAATTTTTATAATTTTTTTTATGAATTTTATGGATATAATCATAAAAATAATTTAGTTATTTCAAAGCATAATTTCCGAGGAGCTTACCATTTTTTGATTTGATTGTAAATTATTTTAATTTAATTGTGAATATTATAATTATTATTATAAATTAGTGTAGCTTGCATTAATTCTCTTGGACCCATTTACTTGTAAGAGAGAAATCTTTTTGATTTTCTTTTTATATTACTTGTGATTGGTTGTGGTGGAAGCATCCTTTGTGGTAGAGAGTGTCTTTCCTCTCTCTCTCACTCCTCTTCTTGCCTTTCACATTCTTCTCCTTCCTCCAACCTCTCAAAATCTCTCTCTATACAATTTCACTTCTCTCAGCTCCAAATTCAATCTTCTCCGCACTTCAGTTCTTCACAATTTTCTCTCCAAATTTAACCCCAAGATTTCACAATATGACAGATAGAGATTACCACCCCTCCGCAAAGCAAAGCGCAACCACCACGGCGCGCTCCGCCCCACAGCCGCAGCCAGCGGCAACCTCTACAACCCACCCCGTCCCCGACCCTACCGCCCTCCAGCAACCACCACCACCACAGCCGCCGCCGCAGTCGGCGGAGCTGCGGTCTCTGCCGCGCTGCTTCTGTCGCCTCCTCCCCTCGCCGTCCTCCTCCTCCTTGCCGCATCGCTGGCTGCGGCCGTCTACGTCCTATATTCCCCCCCGCCGCCCACATTCTCCGTCGCTCGCCTCATAATCTCCATTCAACCTCTCCACCACGCCGCCGATGGCACCCCCCCGCCTCACTGCCGCCCTCAATCAACAATCTCCGCCAAAATCCAACAAAAAGATAATTTATACACTTACGAACCCCCCATCTGCTCCCATCACCGCATTATCAATCCAAGTCCTGATCGAAAATGGTTCTTTCCCGTTTTTGCACAGTACCCCCCAAAACACACATATCTATCTTCTCTTTCGATTAGCTCGGAACTCGTCGACGTGATGTTGGTGAACCGCTGAGATCGGATCTGAAGAGGAAAAATGGGGGTTGGGTCTGGAAATTTTGATGGATCCAACCAAGAAGTAGTGGTGAAAATGGAGAAATTGAAGAGTAAAACATTTGGGGATCAGAGTGACTTGTAATGGCCTGTATGGTATTGTCCCGAAGGGTAAGTCTTCCATCGATTGCTTCAATTACTGATGCTAAATGTAAGTTGATCTTCGGATCAAGATTCTGGAAATGGATCTTTTTGAGTTCTGACTTCACACCATTCACTTGTGTTTTTTTTTTTTGGTGTGGTTGGGGGGTTTGTAGTAAAATTAAGAAGAAGAGAAGGGTCAACTTGGAAATTGTTGATTGTGAATGGTAAAGAAGTATTTGGATATTCGCTGGCATAACTTTTTTTTCGCTTGAAAATTATATAAATTGTTCTCCCAAATTTGAACAAAAAATATTCTTCAACTACAAAATGAATGTTCAGATTCATGAGTGTGGTTGAACATATAACACAAGTGAATGTATAAACTTCTATTTTTTTGAATTCCCATTTTTTTAATACGGAAACCTATAATGATGCCCCAAAAAAACATCAAGAAGATAGTATTTCTCTAAATTTATTTTTTTTATGAGTAAAAATAACTTCAAAAAATAATTTTAAAAGCTCCGTGTTTAATAATTTTTAATTTTTACACTAACAAATTAAAGAAAAACTCCTTTATTAGTTTATAAAATTATCTTGATATTTTATTTTTAAACCTATATACGAGATTCAACAATGTTTAATTAATTAAAAAAATAACCATATTACCCTCAATAACTATAATTTAGTAGTGCCAATCTAGAGGTTTTCTTGTAATATTATGTCTATAAATTTTTGATACGTTGAATATAGATCACCAATTTCCTACTAACAACTAATTATTTATATTCACGATTTAATTTAAAGGTATTAGTTTTTGTACTATTCATAACTGCTTTTTTTAATAAAAAATTAGGCAATAACAAACAGTATGGTTAATGTAATATATATATATATATATAATATATAATATATATTTAATATATATATATCTAATTTTCCATTATGAACTGTTTGTTTTTTCAATACAAAATGTGTCTGAGTGACATAATCTTTTCTTGACAATCGTTTTTTAAACCTATTTTTAAAACCCTTTTTAGTTACCAACTATGACTAAAAAATCCCAAATGAACAAATAACCAAGATCACAGTGGGGTTAATTGAGTCCATTATTGTTGAAAAGACCACCAAAAAAATTACTTATCAAAGACTTACCCCCAGGGCATGTTTGGCTTGAGATTTAATAAGGGGAATAACTTTCCCCCTCCGATAATTTTTTTTTTTCCCCGGCGTTTTGGCCTGACGGATATGAGCGGATAACTTTTCCCTCAGAATAACTTTTCCTGTTCCCCCAGCAGGTGGATAGAGGCGGATATTTTGGGTGACCTAGACCTAACGGGCCGTTTTCTGCGGATATGGGAGGGGGATAAGTTTTAAAAGGGGAGATAATTTTAGAGAGGGATAACTTTTGAAGGGGATAACTTTTAACTTTGTTTGATACTTTTTAACAAATGGGTGGATAAGGGTGTATAAGAAGAAAAGATAGAGAGAGAAACAAAATATAAATATTTATGATATTGAAACAATATATTTTATTTTTCTATATATATATATATAAATAAAATATATATTTTGTTTCTCTTATATATTTTTTTTTCTTATCCCTCACCCTTATCCCCCCGATAACTTTTAGTTAGGTTTAGTCCACCCAAAAATTATCCGCTCTATCCACCTGCTGGGGAAAATTATCCGGGGGCATAATTATCCCACTCCCCGCCTCCTTATCCGCCAGCCAACGACGTGGGGGAAAATTACCGTGGGAAAAGTTATCCCCCTCCTAATCCACCAGCCCGACCCCTAAGTAAAAAGTTACCTAAGGGGGATAAGGGGGTGGGGATAATAAAAAATATATAAAGAACAAATTGTATAATTTTAATAATATATATATAGAAAAATAACAAAATATGTTTAAAATATCAAGATATTTTATATTTTTGTTTATTATATATATTTTAACTCCTTATCTCACACTCTTAATTCTCACCCATATCTAAAAAGTATTCAAATAAAATTAAAAAGTATCCCCCTCTAAAATTTATCTCCCTCTAAAAATTTATCCCCTCTCATATTTTCCTTTCCAGCCAACGAACCCTAAAGGAGAATGGGAGATCAAAAACTATGAGGTTTGACTTGCGACCAAAACTGACTGCCCAACCAACTGCAAGTGCTCCTCAGAGTCCTCACTTGATGTTTATGGTGATCAGGCGGGTCCACACATTTATGGCCTGTCATCTTCTTTGCGTGCTCCATCCCCTCTCTTTTTCTCTACATTTATTAAGCTATGTATGATATTAAATTTAATATAAACAAAATTTAGACATAACTTGAATCATTTATTTATTATCAATTCTTGATTCAATCACAGCCTTATAGTTTACTCATGAAAGAACACAATGCTTATTTGATAATGCTTAAAAGCCAAGTTTTTTAGCTTTGCTACTACAACACAAAATTAATTTTTTTTTGTATTTTTTTGCTTTTCTGGCTTTACTTTAGCTAAAAAATAATAAAAAGTAAAAAAACCAACTTTAGCTGCCTTTTTTAGCTTATAAAACTTAAAAAAAAATCCCAGTAAAAAACCTGGTAACCACGAAACGAGGCCTAGAGCAATTATTACTTTTTTGTGCAGTATTTTAATTAAAATGAGTCATATTTTCTCAATACTTAAAAGGTTAATTATTTTTTTTAAATAATAATAAAATATTATTTTTTTATTTTAGATAACCATCCAACTTTCTCCGCTCTAACAATTTATAAACTATAATAATAGTTTGTTTTGTAGATGGGGTAAACTATAATTTCTTTGTTGTCGGTAGATATTTTTATACGCATCTCATGTGCCCAGCAGCCCATGGGTCTAGTATAATGTTATCACAAAACTCCAAAAAAGTGAACGTTATGGAAAAGCTAAATTCACTATTTGTCCCTTATTTTATCAAAGTTTTCTTTGTGTTATTATAGTTTCATTTTGAACACTTTCCATCTTATAATTTTACTCTAGTTCAAATATAGTCTATTTGTCCAATTTCAATTATGAATTTGTACGAAAGCATACCCATATGACACTTATGAAGTAGCTCACAATGAAACCATTTATTTTAGGGTAAATTCCTTACCATCCTTCTATTTAGTTTGACAAATTTTTATGTTTGTCTCCTAAAATAGCTAAGTTGAAGCTTCACATGCTCTCTTCTATAAAACGAGTTAAATAAGTATTTGATGGAGGACCACATTGAAATCTAAGTCTTATTGTTAAAGTCATCACATATTTGTTTTGTAAAAATAATGGTCTAAAACTCTATTTGTTGTCAAAAATTGCACTAATATAGTGTGGTTATCAATGTCTAATCAACCTACTTTTTACGTATATGATCTTCTCAATGGCTAACAGAAGATTGAACAATTTAGATCACCACACAAGAAAACTAAATACGCAAGTAATTAATTTATAAAACTATACAAAGTAATCAATTTAGATACCACGAAGACTAGAGTAGAGAGAGAAAAGGGTTAAAATTGGATTTAATAAAGTTGGTTGCTGACATAATTCAAATAGGAGAAAATTGTAATTATTTTAAACTTCAGATGAAATATTGTCATTTTAGATGCGAGAGAGAATCTGTATTAAAATTAAACCTCAATGGGAGGTCATTGTAATTTTCTCAAAGTTGAATTGTTTAAAGAAAAGGGAGATTACATTGAACTCCCTGAGGTTGCCATTAATACACAAAGCACCCCTGACGTTTAAAAAATACAATACTCCTCCCCCTGAGGTTTGAAAAATTTAGTCCTCCCACCGCTGACACAATTTTCTCCTTTTTCTCCTTGTAAATTACCAAAATGCCCCCCCTCCTCCTCTCTCCCCACCCCCTCTCTCTTTGTGGACCCTTTTATTTTTTATTTATTTTTACTTTTTATTATACTTTTTTTTAATGCTTTTTTGATTAATTTTTTTTAACAAAAATAATTTTTTTTGTGTATTTTTTCTTACTTTTTTTCTTTTTGTCACTCTTTTATTTTTTTTTATTATTTTTTAATACGCCTTTGATTAATTTTTTTTATAAAAATAATTTTGTTTTTATTATTTATTTGTTTTTATTTTTGTACTCTTCTAATTTTTATTTTTATTATTATTTTTTTATTAATCCCTTGATTAATTTTTTTAACAAAAATGAATTCTTTTTTTTAATTTTTATTTTTTATTTCTATTTTTTTTTTTTTTGTATTTTTTACTTTTTAATTATTATTTTTTTCTTTCATACCCTTGATTAATGTTTTTTTAACAAAAAATGAATTAACCTTTTGGATTTTTTTTTATTTTTTGGTAGCCTTTTTATTTTTTTTATTTTTTTTTATTATTTTTTTGTTAAAAAATAACAAAAATAAAGGCTACAAAAAGAAAAAAATCAGAAAAAATAACAAAAGTGATTCTATTTGTTGTTGTGTAAAAAAATTATCAAATGGGTATTACAAAAAATAATAATAAAAAATAAAAAACAAAAAAATAGAGAGTTACAAAAAAATTAAAAATCAAATAAAAAAATAGATTTATTTTTTATTAAAATATGAATCAAGGTATTATGAAAAATAAAAAAAAAATAAAAGAGTAAAAAAAAAATTAAAAAAAATAACAAAAGGGTAATCATTTTTTATTAAAAAAATTTCAAAGTGGTTATTAAAAAGAAAAAATAATAATAAAAGGTAAAAATAAAAAAAGCAAAGAGTACCAAAAAAAAGAAAAAAATAACAAACAAAATATTCATTTTTGTTTAAAAAAATTAAATTAAAATTATAAAATTCTGATAAAAATGTTAAAAAAAAATCAAAATAAAAGGGCAGATAACAATAAGAAAGAGAGAGAACGGGGAGAGAGAGAGAGGATGGATGAGAAGAGAGAGTGGGAGTGGGCATTTTTGGTAATTCTGTAAGAAAACGGGAGAAAGTGGGTGTGATGGAGTTTGGGAAGATAATTTTTCAAACCTCAGGGCAATCAACTGTATTTGGGGCAAAAGTCATGAGTGTTTTGTGTATTAAGGCAACTCAGGGGAGGTCAGTGTAATTATCCCTAAACATGGTAGATTTCCACTAAATTCTCCCGAGATTTTGACAAATACAACCAACAATTTTCTCGAGTTTACTTTTCAAAACTATTGTCGAGTTCCTGCCCACTAGAGCTAATTTTGTACAAAATAAAAAAATGGCCCTTAGATTTAGGGTTCAAAACTATTTTCTCAGATACAACACCCATTAAAATAAAATAAATACTTTGTTCTTTTTTAAAATACTCATTTATTTATAAATTATTTTAATTTTTATCCTTTATCAATTAATAATTATTTTTACCAAAGAATTAATCTAAATGTTTGTCCTTTTATGTACTCCTAATCAAATGTATTTAAAAAATAAAACTACGTTATCAATAAGAATTTTTTTTAAAAAAATATAATTCCTGAATATTTTACTTTTTTAAGTGCTTTTAATCTATAATACATTAAAAAAAACTTGTTATCAATTTTTTTTCACCAAAAAGAAGAATATTATTTACTTAATGGTTGTTGAGAGAAACTTTGAAAGCCCTTAATTTAAGAGCATTTTGTTTTTTTTGAACAAAAATTAATTTTTAGAGGATCTTGATAATAGTTTTAAAAATCAGAGTGTAAATGCTAGTTTTTAGAGTTACAGTTATTTTTATTTATCACAAAATCTCATTTAGGCAGGTGAAAAAGATTGGGCCAGTCAAAAAGAGTAAAAAAATGATAAGATGTGATCTCGTAGCTAGGAATGGCAGTACACATGAATTTTTTTTTTGCTTGTATATATTTATATCTTTTATTTTTAATTTCAAATGATTTAAATACCTTAATTAATATTGAACACCCCGCTCACAAATCAACCACAATTAGCCTAGGCTAGATCTGCAGACGAATTGAGACATTCGTGAGGCAGGTTTAAAGGTTTCGGCTCGGTTTATTTTATAAATTATAGTTCGATTGAGCCTTAGTATAAGGCTCGTAATAATAAAGAAGTTGAACTCTGCTTCGAATAAGGTCAATAAAAAATAAAAACATATATTTACTACGTAATATATAAACATTGATAATCTTCGTATTTCTTACATATGAGTGTACACTATATTGATAAGTTTTTAAAAAAAAAGAGACATTCTTTGCATAACTACTATTTTTTTTGGTACCGTGTTTTAAGAGTATACATGTATAATTTGTTTACTCGTTAACGCTCCGAAAACGTTTGTGCTCGTTTTTTTTTTTAAATTTTCGAACTCGTTAAATCTTAATAAATAATCCGAGCATATCAAAAATTTTGGCTTGGCTCTTTTGCAGCCCTAATCCAGCTCCCAAGTAATGTCCGAAGATGTGCCTTTATGCAATAGATATATAAATTAGAGCAGTGCTTTTTTATTATTAAAAACAAAAGATTTCAAATTTTCCAAATCGAATCGGAAAAGTAAAAACTCGTGAGGAAAATTAAAAAAAGGTTTATTAAATAAACGATATTTAAACCAATTCGAGTTACGATTTTAATCCTCAAACCGGTCGCAAACCGTCTAGGTATCCCACCTTCAATCACCATGCACTTGAATTTGCGGGTTACTACAACACATCCTAGCCTCCACGAAGCTTCCTTTTCCTATATCAAAACAAAGTTTACGAACCAATGATCCTTTTGGTTAATGACACAGCTTCTCTGCGTTCTAATGTTTTGACTACACAGTATAGTGTAAATATTTTTGTTATAAATTTTGAGCCATTTAAATATTCAAACCGTTAAATTTATAAATTTTCGTTGTGAAGATCAAAACCGTAAAAAATTATTTTAATTAGACATAATCATTTTGTTTTAGTACTTACTGCTTATATAAGTTAATAAATGAGTGTAATCACTGATTTAAAAATTTATTTTTATATATATTGATATTAATTGACTATTTATTGTATACTATAACGTATTTTTTATCGTACTAAATAATATCAATGAGATCGACAAATGCAGTTTATTTTTTATGACACCCCAAATAAAATTCAAAATTTTAGACGACACTGTATTAGGGGTGTCTAAAAAAAAAAAAAATCCGAAAATCGGTGAACCAAACCGAACCGAAACGCGTGCATTTTAGATTGGTTCTATGGTTAATGGTCAAGTTCTAGGTTTTTACAATTAAGACCCGGTAAATTTGGTTCGGTTTTACACGGTTTTTATTTCAACCGTGGTCGAACCGAACCGACCCGAAATCGATTATATATATATAGAACATTAATTTCCACCTACACTGTTACTTTAACTTTCTCCCAACAAAAATAATTTTCACTTCCCATGACTATTAGGATTACTCTATCATTTTCCTCAAAATATTTCACATTCTTTCTCTATCCAAAATTTTATCAGTTAAAATTTTTTCTTTTGTTATCCATTATGAATTCTTTTTCATTTTTTTATTTATTCTCTTTTTTTTGTTGTTATCCTTTATGAATTTTAAACTTTTATGAGTTATTCATTGTAATATTAGAGTTGGTTGATGTAATATTATTAAGGGAGTCAATTATGAACATTTTTTATACTAATTTTGGTTTCATGACTTGAAACATTAATGAAGTTATGTGGTTATTTAAATTAAATAATTTTGTTTGTCATTTATATTTTATAAAAAATATTTAAATGTTAATTGGATTGAACCGAACCGAACCGATAAGGCGGATCGGTTTTGGTTTGGTCTATAACTTGTATGGTTAGGTTCCGGTTCTCATTTTTTAGAACCGTAAACATAAATTGGTTCTAATTTTTATGAAACCGGCTCAATCCGACCATGGACACCCTACACCTGTTATAGTCTGAAAATTTGTACCGGAGAGAAGCCGAACATCCGTTGTTAAATTAAATACTCTCTGTCCTCTCACTCTGTTCAACACCACAACAAAGGTATAATCAGGTATTGTATTGTCATTGAATGGGCCTACTTCAAAATTTGTATTTCATTCTTTCTAGCCCCTCCAACTTAGGATTATTATTAGCTTCACCCCTGGCAGCCCAGACCTATGCTTGGCCAGAGCCCAAAGGTGGCCATGATCGCCCTCATATTTTCCAGAAATTTTACTAGGACCCCCATATCTATTTGTATAATCTCACAATAAAGAGAGAATGACACCTGGATTTTTAAGCCTTCTTTATTTCAGCACAGCCCTCAGTTTATGTGTTTTATAACTCTCTTGTATAGTAAGAGGCCCAAATATCTCACATGTTTAAGAAATGGCACTAATCCAATTGATGTTTGATTTGATTTGATTTGATATGTATATGTTTTTGTTTGATCTTTTATTAAAGCTATTAAGATATCTAATTAAATGCGATCCATGAATTGCTATATAAATAGAACTCTAATCAATTGAATTTTAGATCACCAACGTATATAAATAATTGAAAAAATTATTACAAAATACACTACATAAATTCATTAGTTTTTGCTCTTCTTATTTTTTATATAATATACCTGCAACAATTATTGTGAATGAGACAGTGAAAGCTGTTGTGGTAAAAAATTGGGGCGGCAACCACATCAATATTGCTCGGTCTCCTCTCCTCGGAGCACTGAACCTGCGGATATTTTGAAGGACGACTGCACAGACGAACAAAAGTAAACGGCCGGGGTGTGCCGCTCAAACCAAAACCCCCCGGCGTGGAGATCAGACCAAGTGATAACAGCTAGATAGCTCTGGGGAGAAGTGTTGTGGTTGGGCTTGTCAGAGCGTACCCTTGTTTAATGGGGAGCGACCAAAAAAAAAATTTTTATAGACGAGTAATGGATGGGCCGTGCCCATGGATCACGGCGAGATCCTCCTCGTAATGCTAAGTATTGACAAGGATATCTCGAGATGTAGGAGATATAATTGGGAAATTGTCATATGGAGATTATCCCGTAATTGTCGGTGCCGTGGAGGAGAAAATCTCGCAATGGATAGTTTCCATGTATGATAGGATCTGTTGAGTATAGAAAAGGAAGATTCCAAGTACTTCTGTCTCGTCCAAGGACGAGGACAGGAGTATTTTACTCGGACCAACTGATGAGCGTTATATGGTTGCTATGGCGAGCTCGTGGGGACCACACTGGCGAGATCCCATGTCGGACGTTGTGACTCTTTTTACCTCGGTCAAGATGGTTCGGAGATGACGTTGGTATCGTAAATGCGGAGGTGGGACTTCATGGGAGAGTGGTACCGATATTCCAACCTCCTTTGGGGCGAGGTACTTTGACATAATAGGTGTATTTTTCCCCACATCAGTAATATCCCATCCCTCGGTGTGAGGGAGACGCTAATGGGCGGGCAAACATCTGCATTTGTCGCATCTCTTGATATATGTTTATACGCTCTCGTCTATGGTGCGGGGCCAAAAATTCCTTGGCGAATAGTTTCTTCGCCAGTGAACACATTAACTCCGGAGTGATTCCGCATTGTCCTTCGTGTTTTTCTCGTAACTTACTCTGGCTCTTCTTGTCGAGACATTGCAAGAGTGGTCCTGAAAAAGACCCTCTTGTACAGCACGCCAATTAAAAATGCAGTCTGACGCGTAGCGGACTACATGTATTGGAGACGGCGAGCTTTGGTTGCTTATCTTCTGCAGATCCCTCGTTGGAGATAGGCCGATAATCTCGTCGATCATGTTGATTTTTCCGTTTGAGGACTTGGTTTGGTGACCCAATGCTTGGGCTGGTTAAAATTCCAGAGGTAACACCTGTCGAAATAACTCAAAAGTTGGTACGAGCCAGATTATCTAAGGCGTCTGCCTTTTTATTATCTTTCGGAGAATCGGATGAATCGTGAACTCCTTGATCTTGGCATACCGCTTCATTCGCCTAAATAGGCTATCATTTCTCCTTCCTTTGCGAGGTAGTCTCCCTTGGACTTGTTTACCACCAGCTTGAGTCACTAAAAACTTCCAAAGATTGTGCTCCCTTTTGTTGCTACCCTTAATCCGGCGAGCGGGCTCGTATTCGCTTCATTGTGTAGTGGCTTTCAACCCCATTCTTATGGCGTATTCCATTTGTTCGCCTGACGGAGCTCGGATGACGAGTCCTGCCCCCAGCCGGCTGGTTAGAAGAGCCATCAACGACAATATCCAGTTGGCGAGGTTTTTTTTTTCCTGAGGTTTGGTTCTTTAGGAATTCTCTCTTCAGGAGGGGCCGTTGTTCAGGTGTGGTGGAGTGTCTTATGGGTGGATTCGACAATAAAATCAGCCAGGGCCCTGGCCTTTAATTGCCGTCCTTGGCTTGTATTCAATGTAGAATTTCACTTAGCTCGAGACCATGTCACAGGAGTCGACTGACACATCCCTTTTTGTCCCCCCGCTGAAGAATATACTTCAATGGCTGATCCGTCCAGCAACTATGATGGGATGGGCTTTAAATGAATGACGACGTTTCCTAGCGGCGATCAGTAGGGCGTATGCAGTTTTTCGATCTTTGGATATCTGGTCTCTCCTCCCAATAAGACTTTAATAACGTAGTAAATTGGCCTTTGGACCTGATCTTCTTCTCGGATGAGCCGGCACTCACCGCGTGGGCTAGATGGACAAATATACGGAAAGGTCCTCGTCGGGGCGTGTGGGCCGGGTGACTACGGCGGGGACCCAAGGTACTCTTTCAGCTGTTTTGGATGCATTTTCAGATTCCTCTTCCATTGAAAGCCCTGACTTTTCTGCGAGGATTTGAAGTCGAGGGGAGTGCATTTGTCCGCAGACTTGGAGACAAATCTGTTGAGGGCGGCTACTCGCCCAGTAAGCTGCTGTACTTTCTCGGATACTTCTGGGCAACTCATCGTGATTAGGGCTTGGATCTGATCCGGTTTACTTCGATTCCACTTTTAGTGACCGCAGAAATCCTAAACACTTTTTCCGGACGACACTCCAAATATGCTTTGGAGGGTTTACATCATCCAAGCGACGCCAGAGTGAATGCTTCTTCAAGGTGGGGATTTGTCCGGACGATCGGAGGCTTTTTACCCGCTATCATCCTATTATACTTCCATGGTCCTTCCCGATTGTTCCTTGAACATCCTATTGACTAACCTCTGGTACTTCCGCCCCAGCGTTTTTTCAATCCGAATGGCATGACTTGTACACTATACCCCCATCTGTGATAAAAGATGTCTTTCAATGTTAGGGAGGTCATCTTTATCTGGTGATATCCGAGAAGGCGTCCATAAACTTAGGAGCTCGTGCTTGGAGTGGCGTCGACTATTAAGCTATTTTTGGCAAGGGAAAACTTGTCCTTTGGGCAATGCATTGTTGAGGTAGGTGAAATTTACACCCACCCTCCACTTTCCCCCTTTTTTGGGGGCACTATGACATTGGCGAGCCAATCCGGATAGTGGCCTCTCGGACGACTTTATCTCTGCTGAGTTTATTTACTTCGTCTTCATGAATTTTAGGCGTTCAGGGGCGAACTTCCTTCGCTTTTGGCGGACTGGAGAATGATGCGGTCGGTGAACATTTGTGCATGTCGATCTCAGGATCTATGCCAGGAACGTCTCTTGCGCCAGGCAATACGTCGGAGTTTTCTTTCAAGAAGTTTATCAAGGTGAAACGAAGCTCACTGGTAGTTCTCTTACATCAGATATGGCGATCAGGATAATCTGGATGTTGGAGATGGGGACATCTCTTCAAGAGCTTGGGGTTATTGGTTTCCCTGGGGTTCTGCAGGGTGCGTGTTCCATTTCATCTCTAAGTACTCTGTGTCGTCACCCATGTTCTTAATTGCTATTGGGTGGGCGAAATTGAGAGGTTCTACCCTCATGGCCGAGATGATCTTGCTGGCCACTTTCTGATCGCCCTTTATCTCGCCAACCCTGTTGGAGGGGAAACTTTGCTTCAGGTGATAAGTCGAGGTGACGCCTTGTTCTCCCACAGTTGGTCGCCCAGGATGGCATTATAAGGCGGGGCAGTTCCACAATAAAATCCTGCACACGGTGGTCTGGTGTGGTCGCCCCCGAGGGTTTTTTATTGGCAATTTGAATCCATCCCAAGGGGTCGTCGTTTTCCTCCAAATCCAATCAGGGGGGACTGAAAAGGGTGCAGCTTGTCCGCCAATTTTCATTTTTCCGAATGCCGAGATAACAAGATATCTGGCCGAACTCCCATTGTCGATCAAAATCCTCTGGACTGGAAATTGGCAATGACGGCCGAGACGACCAAGGCATCGTTCGTGGGATAGATGCAAGCCTCTCAATCATCATTGCTGAGTGTGATTGGTGTTTGATCAGCAACAAATGAGAGCGGTTTTTAACTCCTTCCTGGCCGGGTCCTATGGCATCTTCTGGCATGTCTTTCCTGGATGAAGTTCGAATAACCGCATGATCCGAACCTCCATGGATTGTTTGTATATCCCCACCGTTGTCTGTTGTCGCCGTATCTTCTTCGGGGATTGGGTGGTGGGCGAGCGGCTACATACTTCCTCAGGTAACCCTCTTATGAGGTCGGCATTTTGTTCTTTCAGTTGAAAACAGTCCTCAGTATTGTGTCCTTGTCCCGGTGACATTCACAATATTTGTTTCCTGTTCCTCTTCTGGGGGTCAGTTTTGATCTTTCCGGGCCATTTTACAAACGTTCGTGCTACGATAATTCCGACAAGTACTTGGCACGCAACATGGGCGTTGAGTGGTGGAGAGTAAACTCAGGTCTGCGAGGAGGGGTGCGAGGACGTCATCAACTTGGATCGTTTGGTCTCGGTCAGTCTTCTTGTACCTCGTTTTCTTCCCTGTAATCAGTTTGCCCTCGTATCAGGTTCCTTCCTCTTTTGATCATCCTTTCGCTCGTCCGCCCTTCGTTTGGCCTCGGCCAACCCCCTGTCGGTCGAGATACTTATCGGCTTTGCCCCGGAGTGCGGATAAAGTTTCATGGAACGTTTTTGGAGAGGGATCGAACAGCTGGCCAGGTCTGAGTCCCTTCCCAATCCATAGCCATGATTATTACTTTGTCGCTGGGATCCTCGACTTCTAAAATAGCCTAAATTGATCGTTCATGAAGTCTTTCAGCTCTCCGTCTCTTTTTTGATGAATGGTGAAAGGTGATAAGCATCTTTTGGCGATTCTTGTAGCTCCTGAAATTGGCGACGAAGAGTCGACTGAAGATCGCCAAAGGAATCAATGGTCCCTGGCGACATTTTTCGAAACCTACCTGGCGGGTCCCTTCAAAGTGGCGAGAATGCTTTGCCATAACCTCGCCGAGCAGCCTTGGAGTGACATCAGGCTCTTGTACTATTTCAGGTGGTCCATCGGATCTGTTTTTCCTTCATAAATACCGAGCTGGGCGGGAGCTTGAACTTTGATGAAATCCGATCCTCAATATCCTCCTATGTGAACGGCGGTTCTGTCTGTTTATTAGTGTGTCACATTACTGGGGCACCTGCCCCGGTGTTGATGGCGTCACCGTGCGCCAACTCTCGAATCTTTTGTGAGGTGGACTTTATCTTCTCGTGCCCTGATGTGTCACTTCTGCGAGGGCTCCTCCCCCTTCTCGATCTGTTTGAGTTTTACTAGATTCGGAGGAACTCTTTTCACGCAGGAGGAGCTTAGTGCTGGGCGTCTCCCCGCCCGACTTGCTCGCAACTGATATTTCTGGAACGATTTCCTGAACATTCGAGTGGCGAGATCGCTCGACATCAGGGATGAGTGGTGCAGCTGGAAGTGGGGGTTGGCAGCAGCGAGGAGTTGCATTAGGCGACATTATTTTCGTTCTTATTTCCTCATCTGCTCAGCCTATCGTGTATCTCACGTGGAGACCTTCTGATTTGGAGTTTGGGCTGGGTTGGCCATAGGATGGGACTCTGTTCCCGCGGGGGGCTACTGCACTTAGTTGGGTAAATTGCGGCTGCGCGGGTGCATAGAGAACTGTCGTTCCCACAGACGGCGCCAAACTGTTGTGGTAAAAAAATTGGGGCGAGCACCCACAGTCCAATATTGCTCGGTCTCCTCGGCACTGAACCTCGGATATTTGCAGGACGACCTGGCACAGACTAACAAAGTACCGGCCGGGGTGAGGCCGCTCAAAACCCCTCCCGTGGAGATCAGACCAAGGTGATAAAAATAAGATAGCTCTGGGGAGAAGTGGTGGTGGCGTTGGGCCTTGGTCATAGAAGAAGAGCGACCTTTGTTTTACATGGGGGAGCGACCTTTTTATAGACGGAGTAATGGGCCGTGCCCATGATCACGGCGAGAATCCTCGGAGATAAGTATGAAAGCTATCTCGTAAGATTTAGGAGATATAATTGGGAAGATTGCCATATGGAGAGTAGTTCCTGCGTAATTGTCGGTGCCGTTGAGGAGAAAATCTCGCAAGGGATAGTTTCCATGTATATATAGGATTCTGGTGAGTGAGATGAGGTGGTGGTCGCAGTACTTCTTGTTTCTGTCCTAGGACGAGGACTGTGGGAAGTATTTTAACTCGGACCAACTGATGAGCGTTATGATGTGGCTATGGCGAGCTCAAGTGACAGCACCTGGCGAGTCCATGTTGGACGTTTGACTCTTTTACTCGGTCAAGAGGTTCGGAGATATGTTTGGGGTTGGGGGGTCATCGTAATGGCGGAGGTGGGACTTCATGGGAGAGTGGTACCGATGTCCAACTCCTTGGGGAGGTACTTTGACATTAATAGGTGTATTTTCCCCACTCAAAGCTAATCTAATATGTTTGAACACTTTGGCCCAGTTAGGTGAAATTTCTCTTGCTTTGTTACTGACAAGCAGCAGGGTCCGGCTCGAGAATTCTCACTAGGCCTAAAGCCATATCTCATTGAAGGCCCTTATTTTCAATCAATTATTTAATATTATTTCCCATAACATGTTTTAATCGGATGCTATGATTTTCCGATGCAAACTCAATTTGTAACAACAAATCTCTGAACCTTGTTGTAGTTTTTGTATGAATTTCACATTTCAAGAGCAAGGGCGGAGCCAGGATTTTAATTTGTCCTGTGCTGGAAATTTTTTAAGAAGTACCAAAAATAATTGATAGAACATGAATCTGCAAAATTTATATAAACTAAGCAATTTCATAACTAATATCAGATTATAGCAAAATTGTATATAAATTGAAAATATTCAAAAAAATTTATGAAAAATTACCTATTGAGTTGTGTCCTGACGGTTTTTTATAGAATATAAATCATCTACATTGAATCTGAATTCGATAATTAGAAGTTTCCTCTTTCGCTATAAACACTATTATCTTCAAGAAACTCATTTTTCATCTTGTTGCGAAAAGCAGTTTTAACATACTTCATAACTAAAAATGCCGATTCAATAGTGATTTTAGTAACGGAAAGAGTTAAAATAAAACGAATTAACCTTTGCAGTGGCTCCACCCCTGGACAGAGAGGCGTGTGAATCGTATTAGACTGAGAGTTTGAGAATGGTTTATGAAAGGGAAAAGAAATTGTAGTTTAGCCCCAGACCAAAATTTAAAAATCCAATTTTGGCCCAAAAAACTTGTGTTTCATTTCAATTTGGGCCATGGGCTGGGCGTAGGCTGAGCACTGGGCTAGGTTGGGATGGGATGGGCTCTCCTGGCTACAGCCCGGTTAAGTCTTTGCAGTGGCTCCGCCCCTGTCAAGGAGAGTTGATACTTCATAACGGTTTATCTTTTGAGGATATTTCTCCTAATAAAATCTCTCTCTAGAATTCCTCTAGACTTCTTACATAAGTATTTCTACATAGTGTGAATCTAAAGTCGTAGAATCAAGTTTCCTGGAACTATGAATTGTTGTGATGTGGGTGACTTTGGGGAAGAAGAGGGAACCAAACTCATCATAGAATCAAGTTGGAAGGATGTGAAATTTCATTGTAGACAGTTTCATTTAGTCCTTTCTGAATTGTTTGATTTGAAAGTTGAGTTTTTCTTATGGAATATGGAGATTCGATATGTTTGAGGTCTTTGTCGAGAAAAAATATTAATGAGGTGGCAGGAACTTTACAACTTGGACAATATGTGGACAGGTAAAGAGACAATCTATAATGATTGTCTTTAGAAAATGTTTGAATCTGTGTGTCAAGTTCGAATGTTTTGAAGTCCGAATTTAGAAGGCTTCCACTGTTGAAGAAGATATCGGTTCTAAGAGTAAGCTTGAACTAAAAAGGAAGCCTGAAAGTCAGAATCTTCTTAGAGTATAAATATTTTGATGATTTAACCATCTCTGATACCCATGTTTGTAAAAGTTTTAGTAGTAATACAATCTTTCTCACTTATGTCCTTGATGTTTTATTATTTCGTGCTCTTAAGCCAGCTATCCAAACAAAATGAATAGTCTTAAAGTACAATTTTAGATAGGAAATGCCATGATAAATTTGGACGAATCTTTTTTAAGGAAAGTATAATCGGTGTCGTTACCTCGGAAAATTGTAAGTTTTGGGGGGGGGCCAATGCCAAATCTTACATTGATTAACGTTCAGGTAACAGTCAATAAATTTGAATACTAATTTTATATTTGAAAGCATAAACTCAGATACATCAGAAATAGTTTTTTTTTTAAATTTGATAGTTTAATGTGATATAACTCGTATTGAGACACTATATGAAATTCCAAATATTTTGTCTCATCACATATTTGTTCTTATCAAAATACGTCAAATATATTATTGGTTAAACTAAAATTAAAAAATTAAAAAAAACTTAAGATTTTTTATAATAGAAAAACTTAAAAAAATAATACCTGACGAAGTAGAAAAACTCAAAGAGATAAAATCCACAAAATCCTTATGTTTTTCAGTAAATTGCATCCAGACAAATACACACCTAAGAGAGAGACACAAAGGAGAGTGAGTCCCAATACACACCTAATAGAGAGACACAAGGAGAGTGAGTCCCAATACACACCTAAGAGAGAAACACAAGGGAGTGAGCCTCATAGTCCCCTTGTTGTCTCTCTCTAAGGGTGTATTGGTGAACCCATAGCATTTTCCATAATGTTCCCCTGGACCGGACGAGACCACCAGTCAGTGGGAGAAGAAGAGAGCAGAGAAAGGGGGAAAAATTGTAAGTGAAGCTAAAGCCATTTTCTCTTTCTATACTCCTAC